>KN884927.1:51523-95374 GCA_000934455.1 Apostichopus parvimensis | reverse complement strand
CGTAAACAACCCCCAAAAAGACATATATACTATATTTTACTGTTCATAATATATCGTAAATGACCGTGTAAGTTGATGAAGAATTCTAAATACTAAAGTTCTTCTAATCTACTGAAAGACGAAAGTCGTAGATCAATATATTTTCATGACATTGAGCTATAATGAATTAAACCCTTTCGTGGCCGGGAAATCTTTATGATCAGTAAGGTTGTAATTAACAAAGATATGAAACAAGGTAGAAATCCTGGAATTCTCAATCGTATTATCCTTTATGAGCTGCAATTAATATATTTGATGATATAATATGATGTTACTATTTCAGAACGCTAGTTCCACTACAAAATCGTAATTATGGTAGGTTATCTTCACTCCCGTGAGGGTGGATAACAGTTCCTTTTACATGTGTTAAGTAAATGTTGGTTTACCTCTGACGCAGTTGGTATAAACTCTATTTTTCAGCAACGTTCGTTATTATACATTGTCGTATTGAAATGCATATGTTTCCTGTCAAGTAACGTATCTGAGTGTAGCGTATTCACGTTTTAACCCTCCTTGTGTACCAATGAGAACGAATGTTATTGCATTGATATCAACTTACACCTATTAAACAAGTAAAGTGCTACGTCAAAATTACAGTGTCAGTAAAAAACAAAAACGTCTAACAGAAAAGTTAATAATACACTAATATCATCAGGAGGAAATGCTTCAATTAGCCTCTGAAATATACGAAAATGGTAGACAACTTTGTCTTGACAAATAAAAAACAAAGTCCTAAAGGAAGAGTGATTGTGAACCACTTTTTTTTCCGCTAGAACAGTTCAAAATTTCGACATGTCCTTCATCATAATTTACATCCGCAAAAAAGCTTAAACTTTCGAAGCCAAAACGTTGATATTTGTCGCCGTTGCAAAGAACAAGTTTGGAGTGATGATAAAAAACGTCAACATACCTGGAAGAGTTTAGAACATTCAAACTGTGTGGAGTAGACAGTTCAGTAAGAACATTTGAAAGAAAATTAAGTTGTAGCTCTGAAAAAATGCCGAAAAGTCGAGAATAAAGTTGGAATTGGAGTTAAGGAAAACAAAACTTAGATTTATATACTCCGATTTGGACCAAGGTAGCGTCTATAAGAAAAGAAACTTGTATATGGCAGGCCACGGGGGATTTGCATGCCATCACATTTTACAAGCACCATTCTAACAGGGCGGGTGATATATAATACACCACAGGTTAACGAAACCGGCTTAGTATTCGGAGGAAGCAGGTTGCTATAAGACCCAAATATATGGTGGAATAATAGCAAAACCGACAGCACAGAATGTGTAAATAAATACAAAATGACACGCTTCCTCTAATGTATCCGTCCGAAGTCTTTTAAATTAATGTCAGCTCCCTCGATCTGCTTTTGCCCCTTGCTCGATCTATTAAATATAACACGTTAATTAAGCTATGTCAACCTCATTATATTAAGATGCGTTATATCAAGTTATGTCGGTCTCAAGTGATAAGAGAACACATGTCTAACACATGCCTTTATTTGATATGTCCATGCTTCTGCGATGGACATAATTTAAATATTAAGCGGAGTATACACTGGACTTGTTCAGTACTTTTTTCACCTTGTGTTATATTCATATGGAGGGTGTATTGCATGATACTTACAATACATAATACCATCCAGTATGACATTATCACCATGCACATGCGATTATGGTGCTCTGTTGTTTCCTAGTTCAATATAACATTCTTTAATCAAATCATTCGGTTAGCAAATTTACATATATGCCGTTCAGCGCATAGCTTTGTATGTAATTGTAATGTACTTTATATGTATTAAACATGTTCTCTCAAATTACAGAAGGTAAAAACAAACAAGAATGGCCTGTCATTGCAGGCAAGTACTTCTATGCCTGCCAACATGATTAGAAATGCAGAGGATATTGCTTGTACTCTACAATTGTGTACACGAATGTTCTGTCTGCTGTTTCCTGCATCTGTCACTACAACTAGAGGAAAATGTATTTTTCAGATATTTTCACAATGTGTTCAGTACTTACTTTGTCATTTTTTTTACCACGCGGAAGCTCACATTCGTCTGTTTTGTTTATTACAATATAAACGCACCAATGTTATCAATCAGTATGACAATATATATCATAGGCGCATAATCCTTTGCTTGAATTCTACCTCGTACGATATAACAAGCATTAGTCTAAACGTTGGGTTGGTAAGTAATGTTAGTCATTCAGCAAATAACTTTGCAGATTACGGCATTCTGTAGTTTATAGATCTTAAAAAATATGTTCGTTTGGAATATGTAGAACCGATGAATGCCTGATTAATACTTTTCGTCATAACGATAATTTCTTTATTTCAAGATGGAAAGATACAGTTTAGTATGCATGAATACAGTAGACATTGAATTATCGTGGGTGAGTACACCGTTGATGGTAATTTACAGACATAAATCCTATCCCAATATAATTTCAGAGATGTCAACAACATGTTTAGAGTTCTACATCGTCTTAAGGAATCAAAACAAAGTATAATATTATTTATAACACAGTTTATGGGAGCGATAAATACATAATATTACCGATTACGTTTTATGGCGATATAAAGGTGACCTTCCACTAAATATAAGTTTTAACTAGTACAAAAACATGAAACTTCAACGGTAATTACCGATATTAATACATATGTATATATTTGTTGAAAACATAAACTGAAAGCTAAATTATTCCCACGGTTTGTTTGCTATCCATTCTGTTGTCAGGTTTGAACATTCAAAACTGGGAAATCGTAACCTATAACATTATACTCACGACAGGTCCTTTAAATGTTCAGAACGTAATCCATAACGGAATATCATCGTAACGTCTTCCTCTGTTAGTATCCTAGGCTCCTTATTGACTTGCTCTGTCTCTATGTGTATCTTCTCTGCCGTCAACAATTGATTCAATCTGAGTCCAGAGTGAAGTACAATAACATCTTCCTCACACTCTTTGAAAGATTTGTGAAAGCATAAACTGGTGATGGGAATCTGACGGAAACGAAACAAACTATTAGTTTTAGCATGGATTTAAAGCATGGAAATGCAAACTCCCTGGTTAATACACGTTAGTAATCTATTTGATCAATAAATTGATTGGGTCTTTGATTTCTTTCAATTTCATGGCTCAGAGTAACTTGGTGTGTAAAAATATCAAAAAAGAAAATGAATAAAAGCAAAAAGAGTTGGCCTGCCGAATGCAATGAACTTTTGTAATAGAATCTAAACAATGTGAGTAGCAAAGTTGAGTCACAAATGCGGAATAAATTAAACCAATATGTATTGAACTTTTTTAAACTTAAGAACTCGTTCTGGTGTGTTGAGAGTATCAATACACAACTTGGAAATTACCTGATTAGCTGAAGCAACTTCAAGGACTTGTATGGTAGACCCCTGTAACAATTTGCTATCATGTGGTTGAATGGTAATGGAACTTGACACCAAGTCCGTAACTGACTGCAGGCTTGGGTCTGATTTTTCAAGCGTACAAAGTATAGCAAACTGACGTCCCTCTTTGGTTTCGCTCAGATGTTTGATGATGATGTCTGCTGCTGACTTGTTGAGTCCACATGCAAAGCGATATATATACTGGAGGTCAAGTGGGTTGATGCTGTTCAAGGTTTCTTTTACATTGATCGATGACGCTGCTGAAGCCGCGCCTACAATCAAAGCAGACATATTATACTGGATGTAATGTGAATAGTTTATTGCAGGCTTCATATCAAATTGCTGAAACATTGCAATAGTGTCACTGTTACATTGTCTTATTTGTAGTATCAACTCTTACTACGGTAGTAATCGTTGTATACATAATTATTTCTAAAACTATCATTCACAAGATGTATGTTAACGATGTTTTGTTTTATGGTGTTGTGACATCATACACTGTCATTAAAAGCATAAATCAGGGGTGGATTCAAGTTGAAGATGTGTGCTAAGAAGCAGAAAGAATGACATATATTATTAATGTTCTATCTGAGGTTCAGAGAAATGTACACTTTGCCTGACAGAAACTCAGAAAATTTGTTAACAATTAATGTTATATTTTGTGAGACCAACATACTCAGAATTAGTTACAAGCCTACACATACCTTCATTACATGCTTAATTGATGCAATTAAGGTCGAAGCACAGGCCCAGTGATATTAATATTAGCCTGAAACCTGCCTTCATTGCATGCTTTATTGGCTGATTTAGATACTCCATTCATGTAAGTTCAGGCCTGTGTGACAGTGTATGTATGTATGTATATGTGATCTTCCCGCAAGCAGGAACTCGCGAAAGAAGCCATGGAGGCTTATAGACTCGCAAGCAGTGAATAGTGACCCTTAACAAGCCTTCATTACATGCTTTGTTGCTGCATTGTAAGTACTTACAGGCCAGTGTGATAGTGAAAAGTGGCCCTTAGCCTGCCTTCATTGCATGTTTCATAAATCGATTTAGATCTTAGCACAGACGAATGTGAAAGTGAGTAATATTCCCTGCAACCTGCCTTCATTACATACTCCATTCATGTGATGTAAGTTCATGCCAGTGTGACAGTGAATAGTGACCTTAAACCTGCCTTCATTACATGCTTTGTTACTGAATTTTAAGTACTGACAGGCCAGAGTGACAATGAATATTAGACCCAGGATGACATAACTTATGTGGGCAATATCAACATTATTACTCAACAAATGTAGGTCAGTCTGACTGGTTTACCACAGTGATCTCATTGCTTATGTTACTTGTCCAAATCGTTACCCTGTGAGGAATTCATTCATCCTTACCAAAAGTAAGGTCAATTAAGGTCCAATGTAATATGAAGTTATCAGCGGCCAAAAGGAAGAATGAGTCAATTATGCATCCCTGCTAGATGTTTGCTCACATTTCTTAGTCGCAACAATTCTGCTTGTGAGTGGGCACAATAAACAACACAGAAAAATAGTCAGAGGTCATTAGGTAGATATTATAAAGAAAATATTAAATTGGATGCAGGAAAGAGTGTATTTCTCTCAAACAGTAAAATTTGTAACATCCTTTAACATACCTACTTGTATTATTTTGCATTAAGAAGTTCAAGTGTTGTTACAGGCCATGATAACATTGCCCATCAATAAGGAAATGTCCGAGTTGTATTACTGATATACATCGCCATGTTCTAGTGAGTGTTCTTCAATGGTCTTTTCATTTCTATTTCACAAGGCCAGTGAAGTAATTGAATAAAATGTAACACTGTCATATCCTTCATTCCACAGTCTAACAAACTTGCAAACGTCATTAAAAGGGGCATACAAAGTTAACTTCTTGAGACAAACGGCATTTTAATTCTTGTTTGAAAGTAAGATTCAAATTTGGAGTGGTATGGCCTGAACATGTTATTACAATGTATAAAAGGGACATTCTGATTCATGGTTTCAGGCTATTAACATATTTATTTTATGTTTTTAGATCTTTAGAATTGTTTAAAGTTAGTCTTTCTTTATTAATATGGAGTACAACCTTAGGTTCCTTTTCAGTAGCAGATTACTTTGCAAATTTTGTTATGCAAATACATGTGCATATGTACTATTACTATTGACCTTAGGTAAGTTAGCAAACATATTTAAAGATCATCAGTGTTGCAGTTCTATAATTCTACTCTGCTAGAATTGGTAACAGTTTTGACAAATACTTCCCAGCATATGACCCTCAAAATTGTTTACATGCTTTGAATAACAATTTCAGAGATAAGAGAGAATTTTCAGAGGAAATACGTTAAGATGATTTAACTTCTGAAGCCGTGAAAATAGTATTTTGGTTTGTCTGACATTAGGTTTTGACTGTGACACATGTTTCACTCTTACAATGATAACCAACTTACAGATTCATTTAAATGTTATTGATAAGCTTCTGTTCTTGTCTCTATAATTGCAAACTAAAGTTGCTTAGGATAAAAATAGTCACAGCATCTGTTTACGTTTCCAAATTGTGTGTATTGTTATGGTGATAATTGACCAGGTCAAATCTTTGCGAGATGAGATGTTATCAAACTTTAAAATCTTCCCTTTAATACGTTTTTAATTATGTTGACTTAATATATAGTTGAGTACTACAAGGAACATGCAATCATTAATATCACTGCTGCTACTCATACTTAGGTAAAAAGCATGATTTTTCGGGCTAATACTACATGGCTCTTTTGATAACGGTTTGAAACATAATAAAGAAAAACGTTAATCTTTTCAGCCGAGTTGCCGTGGGTATTACATTCACTGTACTGTCACCAGATGCATTTAAAGACTTCTATCAACTATAATAATTATCTTTGTGATACGAAAGGTGATGAGGATCTGGTTTTGATATTTACTTGCATAGTTTTGATCTTCACCTCGGTAAGTTTGCTAAGCAACTTTAGCCACAAGAAAAGCATTTTGACAATATGTGGGGATAAGATTATTTAACTGACGAGTACAAAATAATGTGAAGCATATTTCTTCTTATTATGTCACTGGTTCACATATCTTATTTTTCTTTTTTTTGGGGGGGGGGGGGGGGGAGGCTGAATTATTTTGTCCTAGCTCGTGCTTTGTAATGAAAACAAAAGTAAAAGTATTTACAATGGTTCACATTTACAGCACTAGGGAAACTCATGTCCATCCAAGAATACCCAGATGTGTACATTTCTCGGTAAATCCAATGTAGCGAGCTTTTTCCGACATTGCCTTGATCTTCCTGAAGGTATCTGTACGTTAAGGCTATATTGTCTTCAAATACAACAAACATAAAAGTGAAAAGATCCAACCCCAGATGTGTCTTATGTTGAACTGGGTCTCAAAGTGTGACTTTTTGCTTTAATTGTCCTGCGCGTTGTATGAATGTTCATTTACATACCCCACAGCAGACACTATGGGATGGGGATACGAGGAGCATAAGCTGTTTTACCTATATACATAAAAAGACATATCATACGAACGATACTTCCATCTCTTAAGTTGACTCATTTTCTTTCACATCAAATCAGCATATTATCGGTACTGAAGACTTACCTTCACTAAGGATCCGAACCAGATGATGAGAGGCATAAAACTCACAGATGATTTTGTGCGACATTCGTGCTTCTATCAGATATATACACTGGGAAATGTCAAAGACCTTCTCCTGTGTCAACATCCCGAGATCAATATAGTAATCATAGAACTCTTGTCCAAGTTCTGAAACTAAATATGTCGTCTTCCATGACAGTTGTTGTTTCCTCTGCGTGAGGCCATCGAAAGCAATACGGTACAGTTTAGCTAGTTTCGTTTCAAAAGCAGGCACCTTAGTATTAACATCATTCTTGCTTTTCTTATGGTTATGAAAGCATGCGATCAGATATTTGAAAAACCTCGTTAATGAGTTAAAAACCTCAATATTTCGACTCTTGTGTACTGTGTGAGCAACCATAGTGAACAAGAGAGGGACCTGACAGAGATATCTTAACACGGGGTTTCTCCGAAGCTGCTCTTCGATCCAATCTGCCAACTGGACATTATTACGATCCACCACCTTCAGGACATAGTTGCGACGTTCAGCAACCCCAAACCCTGTTAATCTGAAACGTTTTGTCTCGGGGTGTAATCTAGGCGGGAGGTTCAATGTCCTGGTAAGTATCATGACAATACTATCTTGAAACATTTTCATCTCAATGATAGAGGAAATATCTGTTTCGGTTTCATTCTTGTCAGGGTACTCGTCATAACTGTCAAATATCATGACAACAGACTCTTTGTATACTCTGAGGATTTCCTGAATGCAAGCTTCATCTATGTCTTCATCTTTGGGCACTATGAAATTCTTTATGGCAGTGTATATAGACTTCACACCTACCAGTTGCCTCAACTGGAGATAAATAAGTATTTTTACATCTTTGAGAGAAGATTTAGGGTTCTTAGTACACCAGTCATGGAGATACTGTAATCCAATTGTTGATTTCCCATACCCAGGTTCCCCCTCAATAATCTTTCTTTTTGACTCAGTTTTGGGGCTACTCAGAATTTCGTTGTAAGATTTTAACGATTCTAGCACATCAGGAGTTTGCTTGGAATCACCCTTCTGAGCCACGTAGTAAATTCCTCCCTCAACAAAAATACTATCAACACTACGCTCGTTCATTGAAGGAAACGGCTTTGCTGTTCCGTATTGCTTTTGATAGGCTATTCTCGAATACTTGTTGAATTTGCTTTTCTTTTCTGAGAAATAGAAAAGAACACAAATAGCTATGAACACGTTAAAGGATTAAAACACATTTTGAACATACTTTTGAAAAAAATCTTAACATCAGCTGGGTTCAAGGTCTAGCTTACTTTCGACAAATCCCCCATTTACAATTAATCGCATGCAGTTCCCCAAATCCACTAGTTTGGATTCAACCAATCAGTGAATAGCTAACATGTTTATTTATGAGCCGTTGATTACACGTTCAAAGTTTTACATTTTTCGACTTTAATTCCACCATTTGAAGCTAGATTTGAATGAGAAAGCTAGTTATGTGTGTCGTCATGGCACCGTGGGGTCAATAAGATTGAGAAAATCATAGAAAAGGACGCAAAACGCTACTGTAAGTTAAATATCAAACCGAGAGGTACTAGTCTCTACCAATAGCATTGGGCATTTAACATAATTCTTTCATCTCACTCCATATAGTGTGGAACTGTTAATGTAACTCTAGAGTTATTTTCATGCAAAGTTATACGTCAATTAGCCTACCCACTCGATATAATATTAAAATACAGAAAGTCATTTTAATTTCCTCTTTTAACTTAATAACGACATTTCCCGTTACAATTCATTATGATCATCTCCATAACGCATCCACATTACCAATGAAACCTGAATGCCAAAAATGCATTGTGGTTTCGATGATGTAACATGAGTTATGTAGCATGACTCCTATGAGTCATGTAACATGACATAATGTATAGTGAGGGTGTACAACATATTTAACCTTATTAATACAGTGAAAAACAGTGTGATGTATATACATTCACAATGACACATGCTGTCCTGAAAAAAAACCGTTGAACTCAACTACAGGTACCTTGTACGAAATGTGATACATCGACATGCTAAATATGACATCTGTCATTGTTGAAACTTACAACCATTGACCTTTGGTTACGAATTAGTAGAGGGATAAACAAAGAATGATATGCACGTTTCTGCTAAAGAAAAAATAGTAGGAGGAATACCATTAAAGGAGTGAAGACTCGCGCACTAAGAAACGTCTGATGCCGGAAATCTGACCTAGTTTCGAATGAGGTGTAGGGGCATTCCGCAGTAAATTGGACATGGAATTCCAAATTTTAAATGCTTAGTATCAAAATATTTTTGGTGGAGTTGCTAACTATACATATCAAATTTCACAGATCTAAGTTTTTTATAGATATTTTTTGTTCAATTTAGGGTGTCTAATTAGTGCTTTAAAGCTATCGAAGCTGGGTAAAGTGTCACGGACGGGACATCACATGTTTGGCAACCATGAGACAGTGCTTTGATGGAATGACATAAAAGTAGTTGGGACTTGTTAAGGATGCTATTAGACACATTTGAGTGATTTACTACATTTGTGATATTTTTATTAATTATATTAATTAACCGAACAATATCATAATGTCCCGTCCGTGACAATTTCGGATATTTTTTTAGCCTCAATCAACACTTAACAAGCCAATCATGTCCATTTCAAGAATTCTCTTACTTATCACATTGATACATCTGTCTAACCTACCTAGTTTTTAATGTCACCTAATTAACCCCCCTAATTAACCAACAAAGAAGCGTCACGGACGGGACATTTTGTCACGGACGGGACAGGTATGCACTATTAAACACTGTACACTGAGTATGTTTACCCCAACTCTGACTTGGGTTGGTACTGTATATTAATTATACTACTTGTAGTACAGTTGGGCTTCAATCAGACATACCTTGACAGTTTATATGTTGCCAAGGAGGATTAAACCATGAGCCATGGAGATCTATATATAAAATGGGTTGGCCAAGTGTACATCTAAGCCTAAGCCAACCTGGCACTGCTCCATTGTATAAAATCATTGACCCATTGTATGAAATTGTAGTCCATGACCATAGAGTGACCAGTTCAAATGTCATGACCCAACAGCATATATAGTGTTGTGTACATGTAGATGTCTGTGCAGTTCAAAGTACAGTTTCAACATGGCCAAGTGTAGGAATAGTAGAGAGATAACCCAAAAGTATAGGGCAAATTTAAGAGCAAATGAGGAGCACCATACCCTTTTCAAGGCAAAGGATCGGAAAAGGAAGGCGGAGCAAAGGAAAGCTGTAAAAAGGAAAATGACTGAAGCAAAAGTTCTAAAGCAGAGAAAAGTTGAGAGGGAGAGGAAGAGGATTCAGAGGCAAAAGGTCAAATCGACACCGGCACCAACCGTGGAGGGTGAACATGAACCATTTGGAAGTAACCAGAGTCTCGGGAAGGCTATAAGGCGAGTGAAGAAGACGCTACCAAATTCACCAAAGAAAGCGGTCAAGGTTGTATCAGAACTTGTTCGTAACATGACCCCAACTTCAAAGAAGAAGGTTGCAACAACACTGAAGCTGTCAGAAGGAATGAGGAAGCGTCTGGATGAAACAAAGGTCAAGGAGAAACGCAGTGATGCCTTTACAGAGGCAGACATAAAGAAGGTCCAGGATTTCTATACGACGATATAAGTCGCATTTGTCCAGGGAAGAAGGACTTCATATCAGTCAAAACAGATAATGGGCGAGTCCACATGCAGAAACGACTACTGCTGTTTGACTTTGGGGAGGTACACAGGTTGTTCATGGAAGACACTGGAATGAACATTAGCCGGTCCAAATTCTGTGAACTGCGGCCAAAACATATAGTACCAATGTCCAGCCGAGACCAAGAAGTATGTCTTTGCCGCTACCACGAGCATGTAGAGATGATGGTAACAGCCCTACGTAACTCATATTTACATTTTACGTTTGTTGTTTTCATGATTCAATTACTCCTTGTTTTTGTGATACATATAACCATTTTTCTGTAGAACTTTATGTATTGTGCAGTTTTAAGAACAGTTGTTTGGAGAAGTGAATTTTGCTACGTTTGATGGACCTTGTGGAACTGGCCTTGGAATCTGGAGTTATCCAAAGAGATCCAAGAGACTACATGTGTATAAGCATATTGTTCATATTGCTTGTGCAAGGATCGGGGTGCATGGACCTATCTGTACTTTGGACAATGACTAATGTGACTGATATTTTTAGCATATTACCTGTTCAATTTACTGCTCCAGATCATGAAATGTTGTTCTGAATTCAATTTCCACACTGAATAACCATCGCTCCCTATGGGATCCCATCCCCTCCACCTTCCCACCCGCTCCCCAACTGCCGCAACACCCTCAGCTCATTAATGTTGGTGCAATATCCTTCATGTGCATATCTCAATAGACCAATGACTGGTTATAAGGGAATGAATATCAGAAATACCTCATTACTGTTGTATACAATAATTGTCCCGTCCGTGACATTTGGCAATGTCCCGTCCGTGACACCAATTTTTTTTTGGAGGGGGGGGGGCCAACATTTGTAGCCTTTGCATATAATTTTTGGAAAATAAAAAATTTGCATGTGACCAGTGAGGTTCTCTAGTTTGCAATGTACTTTTCAGAATTTTAATATCACTTGTATTTTTAGAGCATTTATAATTTACATGAACCCATGAAAATCTGATGTCCATTTTCTGTCCCGTCCGTGACACACATTAACGAGCTTATCATTAAGTAATTGATGGTGACACATGAAACAGAATATATTTTCTAGGTAACTCACACGGGCTTATTTCATATTTCATCACAAGTAAGAGCTTACAGTCTACCTTTGTTGAGTTAATTCTATTTTTATTGCTGCAAAATGTCCCGGCCGTGACGAACAATTACTGTGAAATGCCCCTGTAACAGCACTGTTAGACACCACGCCTAACAGAACTAAAGTACTGCATTGCAACTAGTAGCCTACAGACCCATACACAAACGCAGGTGACCGCAAACGTCTTGTTAAAATAGACACAAGTGTAGCATTTGCTTAATTATGTCTAGCTTACAGTAGGCCTAAGCCTTACGAGCGTAGAAGTACGAGCGTATTATATCAGTCGTAGGCAGCTAAACCAGATCGTAGATTTATGTGATATAATTTAGCTTAGGCTATATGCTAAGCAGAATAACGAAACTAAGTTTCAAACACTTCAAATATGTCTCCCAGTGAATGTAATGGTTATCAACCAAAGCACACAATAGTTTTCTCTCCTTAAAACGTTACTTTCATACCTAAACGGTTAACAATTTACAACAGTTTCTTCATTTACTAGGCTTACGATCTCTTCCCACATAAAGTAGCCTAGCCAATTTGCCTTCTTTGCTTTCCTCCATTTAAATTGTGTAAAGTCCTTACATCCAATAACTCAAACGCCTGATTATTTTTCTAAAAGAGATATGGTACCACCTTGTATGTAACAACATATTTTACAATAGTAAAGCCTTTTAATTAAATGAATTAAACCAGGAACAAACAAGTACATAGTCAATATTATTTGTTCATATGCCATTGAAATCTGCACAGTATTGAATTGAATGACCTTGAAGTACAATACCCCGGCTCAAAACATGTGCAACATCAAAACAGGCAACAACGTTTCTAAGTAAACTAAACTCCACAAAACAAGGTTTTTTGTAGCCTAATTTTGTATATTCCTATTGTATGGGATATACTCTATAAACATCTGTAATAGAAAGGTAGTATGATGTATAACTGCATTCAGTTTCATTCCAGATTAAATAAATATTCAATGAAAAATCTATTGTATATATACTATTTTTTTCAACTGCAGTTATAAATGGTATTGCACCTACACAGCTAATGGCAACATTTAAGGTGCAAATGTTTCGTTCTCCAGTGTTAATGAAAAAGGTCACAGCCGCACATCTTTTTGCACAATAAGTGAATGATGTTTACATTTGTGATATGTGGATATGTCCTATCAGTATTGTTTTATGGTGGAGGTCATCTGGTCACCTAATGTCCAGTTTTTAATCATCAAGTGCAATATCCTGTCTAAATACCATATCTGACATATGTAACGTTACTACTAAATTACAAGAAACTTGGCTATGCCCATCATATACATGACATAATATTTTGCATGTTATTATGTTATGTTGCTAATATATTTGGCACATTTTGACCAATCAAATCCTCAATGTACTTTTACACAGTATAATTAGAGTTTGATGTATCAAAGCAGAGTTTATCTCTACAGTAATTTAATATATACAATATCATTTACAGTCATATTCCATTCCCATTGAAATCTAGTCAAATTACTAGTGACTGATATGATCCCAAAACGCTAGAATCTATCACATTATTATTTGAAAATGTTTGTTTAAAAAAGTAATACAAGTTATGAAAAAATATTGACACATTAAATGAAATATATTTCATTATGTATTTGGTGACATATACTATTTTACAAATGAAATGAGGAAATTGATAGGTGGATCCATGTGTAGAGAGTGAAGTTTATTCTTCAATATAAATCTCAGTGAAACTCAGAAATGAAAGTTGAGGTCAATCCATCAAACATCATAAGAAAACCAGAAATATGTTTATATACCAACTGATGAATGACTTGGTCTGACCATGACTGTAAGACCATAATGTGGCATCCAATTTCACTGCGATTTTTGTTTCCATGCTAGAACAGGTATAACATTACGAAAAGGCAGTATCAAACAAAGTGTAAATATTTTCACTGCTGCCTTGTTTAACACAAATCATTATTGTAACACCAATTTAGATCAGCAGTGGTGCAGTAACTCGTACATGAATATTGTTTTAACATTCTTTTTCACAGATATGATAATCGTAAATTCAAATATCATCTTGTATATATTTGGTAACTTTAAAGTTTAGTGGAAAGTTAGTCAGATATCTTTAAAAAAAGTTAATGTGAAGGACAAAGATAAGTGTATTCACACAACTGCGCTGCAAAACCCACGATGCCTTTCACCCTTAATTCTAGAACCTCTATATTGACTTCTCTTCAACTAACACCATGACATTATGAGTGTCCACAAATTGGACCCAGACAGATGACTGACCCCTTGTTGACCTTTGACATAAAACTTGTTAACAGTCCATATGACCAACTACTCAAGGAACACTATGACCAAGTTTGGTCATCACTGATGTGTAAACACCAACTTGACTGGTAAGAGCTAACATGTTGATTGAAAATAGCTTTTTTGATTCATTAATATCACTTTGTTTTTCATTAGAGATTTTTGATCAGAATTGACACATATCAATTCAGACAATTTAAGATAAGAGAGCAACTACACAATTGTACAATCGTTGCAAGTCTGTAACAGAGAACTTTGCATAACAGGGTGGTTCAACTTTTGTTTCGGTCACCTGCATGTTAAGGTGAGATGACAGTCACAGTGAGAGAATTGAGCTGTAATGACAAAATATAAAAAGAAGCTTGAAATATTTACTACTAGAAAATCACATACTATCATAAATAACTGCAGTTTTAATCCATTTTACATTTTTCCTATTATTTTACATTTTTCCTATAAACTTAGCTCATTTGGTTTTCTGCATTGCTGTAATGAAGTATTGATGCTGGGAAACAATGCAGTTTGTACAGTAATACTGTCATGTCTTTTTGCAGAAGATGATAACCTTCTTTATGCAGCTACAAAGTATGTGCTCTACTTTGTCAAAGTGTGCATTTATGTTTCCTTCATGTTTGCTGAAAATTTCCAAAATCATTGATGCCATAGAGGTCTAATTGGATCAAAATTGTAGTTGGTGACAAACTTGAATTCTAGCTTATATGGTCACGCAACTTTTACTAATACTCAATAATTAATTTCTTCAAAAGGATGACTTTAAAATGTTTGTTTTGGATTGTGTGTTCCACCAGGGAACTGTTACTTAGACTGGCAGCTCCCTGGTTCCGCCTTCTTTGGTTATACTAGTATAACGTTAAAAGTGCTGATGCAATTTAAAAACGCATCCAACTTACAAACCTACACTGTATACATTATCGACATGTAAAGAAATGGCAAGGCACACAGTAGTACTGAGTGGACAACCCAGTCATAATCAACTTTCGAGGCTCTATTGAATCTGACAATTGTTGTAACAGTTATTAATATTCTAGTATGTTCTGCTATATTTCGTGGTTAATAGTTACTGCATCTTTGATTGTTATGTAGTTGAAATAACAATGGCTTCGGAAGAAAGTAAACTCACTAGCTATGTAACTGCTTCAAAAACCCTCATTATCTGTTTTCTGTGTTTTTTGAAACAAAACTATACAGTAGGCCTAAACAAAATATTATTGGAATCGGGTAATTCAGCCTAACTGAAAGTCATGAGGTTCGTAGCATAGTCAACTGTACGTATTGTACTTACATTACTCGTACTCTCCGAAGATGTTTCACTTCAACCAAACGCTCTTGTCTTCTTCTGTCTTCGATTTGTACAATTTATTTCTTTTGATCCGCAAATACTGCAAAAATGTCCTGCCTTTTTGCATGGACACGCGCCTCTACCATCTGATCTACGAAAAATGTTTTGCAATACCACGTCAGAGGATCTCTACCGTACCTATCCCGACTTTCTTTTTCTCCACCGAGCGAGCTCATTACTGCATGCAAGCTTCCAGCGTGATTACACACACACATCATGCTACTGTTTGTAATTAGGAACTAGTGTGCAGTCAATGCATACAGGCTGCGGTCAATACCCACACCACTATTCACATAAGCAGCGATGGACATCTCAGGTTCAGCTAAAGATCACAAGTTACCACATTTCATTACGTCTGCTAAATTGTGTAGCGACTAAAAAATCTTCATTTGCAGGCGACGGAAAGTTTTTTTAGAGGGCGACACGCGGTTTGGGCGAGTCTTCAACCCCTTTAAACTAAAAAAAAATTCTAAAATAAAGACCAAACATTTCCACAAATTATCATACTTTCCTTGGTTGACGCAGGGGTACATTGGCTGCTATAAGAAAAATAATGTTTGAACAATTTCATTCTGACTCTGAAACTCGTACCATTATATATGAACACGTGACATTCAGAGTAGTTTGAAATGTGCTTACTTTAAATCAAAACGCATAAGGCAATGAATAAACAATATAACAATAAACGCTTAATTAACTGACAATTTTTAAGGAAAGCGTACACGTAACTTTATTTGAATTATAAACTTTGAATACCGCTGCAGTGAAAGTTGTAATCTTTAATTTATGTCATTCGCTCGTCGCAACTTTGTTTCTATATTATTTTCATGTTTTGCGTTCCACAATTTCCTGTTTCTGTTGCTCATTTGAAGTCCAGGCCGCATTTCTCTTTAAATCCCGGTCACCTTTTTCATGTTATTAGAGAATAGAGTGACTACATATGTAAGGACTTAATATTTTCTAGTTAGCTTCCTTTTACACACAAGAGAAGTATGAACATTAGCTTAATTATAATACTACGAGACATCAAACAGTTCTCTTTTTTATCTGGTTGTTCTTGTGTATAAACTTACACCCTTCATCATGGAGAGTCAATTTAGTCTAAGCATATCGGTATCTATTAAAATGATAATTAATGTTATCAAAGCTATTAGTTATAGCAACGTGTAGTCATGTTATAGCCCGATCTTCAATACTTTGGCGACTTTTCTCTCTTGTTTGAGTAATTTTAAGCATAACGTTAATATCTAGAGCAGATGATTACCTTCGAGATCCTGGTCTTTCTTTGTTTGGGGAGTGTTTGCTTGGAAAGAATCTTGTATTCTCTCAGCAAGACCAGCCAGCTTCAAGTCGTGTAACATGTTTACAAGATCTGTTATACAAGTAGAAGCAATTACTCCTCGACCCTCCATAAGGTTCACCATCACATATCCGGGTGTCCGGGATCTGTCGATGATATCAATCTCTCCGGATTTTAATCCAAGCAAATTTGATAATTTACGAATCACGGGAAGATCCATATGATCAGCTAGGTCGTTTTTGAAACGATCAAAACCTGCGACATAGAAACAAATGAAGGCGATGCTAAGAGATTCCTAAATGCATATGTATGTTGTCTGCATTTTAGCTTGCATGCTAAGTAAGACATACAGTCATAGTTACGTCATGGAAACCAAATCTATAGGAATGATCAACGACCTTCCTCCCCCGAAATAAAAAAAAACTACATACACAAAAATCAATATGTATGAGAAAATAGACGACCTTCGACCTTCCTCCCCCGAAATAAAAACTACATACAAAAAATCAAGATGTATGAGAAAATAGTTTGACTCAAATTACAATATAACGTTAGATAGGTTGTGCGAATGTCAGAATAATACTAATGCGTACCGCTTCCACAGATTATCGATAAGTGAACGTTGTTCGTTTCCTTTTTACCCATGTTTTCTAGATGTTCCTAACTATCATAGGGTTAGTCAAAGATGGCAATTTTGTTTGTCTACTGTCTTAATGTATACTTATTACTAACACGACATAAATAAAAGACAACATCTGTATCATGCGTCACTTAACCCATGTAGTTAGTAACTTATATCGTTAGCAGTTGTAGTACCAGCCTGTAATAATAGGCTGTATCTGCAAATCGCTAGGTTTTCATCAGGTGGGAGGCAGAAATTATTTATCAATGCTAAGAAGACGTTTTGACTCAAATTGACGTATATCCATGTGTCCCGAATCTATCGGTGCTATCAATCTCTCCAGATTTTAATGCAAGCAAATTTGATAATTGTTGAATCACGAGAAGAATGGTCAGGTGGATCAAGTTTGGAACAACCAAAACCTGCGACTTAAAAGTAAGTTATATTTAATAATAAATTATAGAATTTCCTAATATTAAATCGTTCCATATGCAGTATGCAGCCATTTGTGTTTTGCATAAGATATGTCGATTAAGGCCGCTATAAGTGTTCTACTCGGAGTATCAATATTTTTTCAAACAAGTCTATTATGTCACCAGTTGTGGCGAAATTATTTTGATAATGCACGGCCTATGATGCTCTCTCGTGCATAAAAAGACTATTATATTTAAAAATTGTTAGCGGTGCTGTTTCCGGCTATGGTTATAATCATCAGGTCTAAACGGTTGTTGAAAGGTTGTGTTCATTTGAGTCATAGGGTGAAGTTTAAAAAAAAAACTTAAGTACACAGGTATAGATTGAACTCAAGAATGATTCCAAGTACTGAATGGAGTACTTCAAGTCTGTTGCTATTGTATTGTAAATTACTACATTAATTGTCCGTTGCAAATTCATCCTTTACAATGCAGTCCGCTGATCATACACGCATATTAACTACGTACCTCATAGAAAGGAATGTACACACAGCCACTACCTTTCTTGCTGCACACTCAGTTATAAGTCTTAATATGTGTGTCTGCACAACGCACCTCCCATCTCGCCCCACCCCCCCTTAAAATGTACCTATGTGTGGTATATATATTCTTGTTGGTGCAAGGACAGATACAACAATAGTTATATAGACCGATTAGTTCGTTAAAAGTCTCTTACCTTCTGCAGGGTTCGTCCCTGTGTCACTCCCGGCGCTTTGAGAGGGTTCCGCCTGTGCCATTATTGACCTGTAGAACAAACCTGAAATGTAAAATTTTGACGTCACGGTATCATTACCAACGAAATATGTAAGAAACGTCAGCTTGATACATTTACATCACTTTATTTATTGCGTTATTTTATATATTTTTATTTTTATTTTGCTTTTTACTACTCTGTTTATTTTATTTCTTATTTCTATGTAAATGATGTTTATATTTAATAATATTTCACTATTACACCATGTACAGTTCTTTGAGATATTCTTCTATGTAAAGCACTATATGCATATATATAATTACTATTATCTTTTCTGAGGTGAAAAGTTGAACGATATTTAATTAATCTAATCCAACCCGCCGCGACAAACTAAGATGAACTAATGTCAATAATATATTTGACATGGCCCCAACGCAAATTCGAGTGTTACCGATGCACACTGACATTGGACGCTCTGCCTTTCGCCTCGACACATCCGTGTGGTGTGCATCCATATGTCATGGGGTCCAGTGGTCCGTTTATGGGCTAATGATATATCCTGGTGCGAAGACCCTTACTGTTCGCGTATGTCATAAGAGTGCTTCTAGTTTTGTGAAACACATGTTTTGGACATGTTAGAATCCAATCGCAACAAGAATTTGGGTCTCAAGTCGCTGACCTTTTACGAATTGACAGCTTTTAAAGTCGAAGCCTTGCCTTATGTTCCTGCCTAAGTTTACGGAGGACCTTGTGTTTTGTGCAGAGTACCCGTAGTTTGATTGAGTCTTTGCTAACGCTAGCAACTGTAACCACTGTATGGTTGAGAACTACGTTTTGTTAGCATTGATATCTTAAGTAATTTTTTCCTGTCGAAAACGAGCAATATCAACGTTATCGTCATTATGGTACACTAATATTTACAAGGCTAATACTTGCAGCAAATATTTTGTTAGTAAATATGTAAATAAAAAATGAATTACTTTTTCCTTATCACATAAACTATAAAAAAAAATCCTGAGATATTGGTCAATGGAAACTGTGTGCTATGAACTGACTGCATATAGGCTACATTGGTTCTGAATGGTTCTGCGTGGGAATGTTCCGTGGAATTTCCGATATGGGCTGGGATTGAGTAGCCTAAGTTGAATAAGACGGTATATCTGGTAGCATATACTATTTTTTATTAAGAAGCATTATAATAGTCTTTGTGTTAACATTCTAGAACAATTGCACTGTTGGCTTCATGGCAACGAATCGGGCATCACGGGAGAAATAACCCCAGCCCCATCACTTAAATTCATAAAAAGGGTGACATTTCAATTTGTGAAGTGTCCTTTTTGACACACCACACCACAACGTGGATCGATAACAAAAGAGTCAAACCAAGTTTTAAAGGTCCGAGGACAAGATATCTATAAATGGTTAACTTACACAATGTGTCAAACAAAGTATCACTGTATACATATGTGTATGTACCATTTCATTCTGATGATAACGGCATCATAGGGGTAATTTTTACGGTCGTGCTCCACTTTATTAAGTACATACACTTTATTATCGAGAGGAAGCAGTACGAAAATTGTGACTGGATATCGCTTTTAAGACAAGAATATTGAGTAACGTTAACTAAAATATTAACATGCTATCATCGAAAAAAAAAGAACTGAATGGTGATTACATATCGCTTTAAGACAAGCATATTGAATAACGTTAGCTAATTATATTGACATGCTATCATCGAAATGAAACAGTACGGAATGGTGACTGGATATCGCTTTAAGACAAGCATATTGAGTAACGTTAGCCAAAACTAGTAACATGCTATCATCGAAATGAAACAGTACGGAATGGTGATTGGATATCGCTTTAAGACAAGCATATTGAGTAACGTCGCTAATTATATTAACATGCTATCATCAAAGAAAACAGTACGGAAAGGTGACTGGATATCGCTTTAAGACAAGCATATTGAGTAACGTAAACTAAAAATATTAGCATGATGTCATCGAAATCACCACCCATACCACTCATACCGCCTCCACTAAACACGTCCGTCTGTATTAGCCGTCGAAACGCCATTAGTCTGGTATCGTCCAGGTGCTTACGACTGGTCACGATATAGCCAGTCACAGGTTTATCTGCTTGGTTAGACAACGTTTGTGCAGCGTGTAGCGGTATATGTCTTCAACTGCTCATCAAGTTTCAACAAATGTAACCAATTACAAGCGTGCGACTATTCATCTTGACAACTATCGTCAAGATGATGGTAATCACAGTCGAGTTTGAGGTGAATGTTTCTCATTCTTTTGCAGTTGAGCAGAATAAGGCCGGTGTAGAAAGTGTCTGATCGACCCATTATCGTTAAGTAAACAATAGCCGAACGGGCTAGTCCAAATATATTTCAAAATGTGGTCCAATGTGATATACCATAAGACAACAATCCCCTCAAGCCAATTAAACCTAAAATGTTGCTCTTTATATAAAAGAATGATTTAAATGTTAACTTCGGGATTATTCACTACGATCCGTTTTTATTGAGATTTGTGAAGTATAGGCAGGGAGCTGTCAGTGAGTTGGGTGTCTGCAATCTGTCATGGAAGTTTAAGATTTAGGAAAATAAAGAGGTTCCAATAGACCATGGAGACATCAGTGTGGAAGTTTTTTTTTGTCGGTAAGGTACATGAAGGCAACGTTAAACCCAAGCATGATCCATTCTGAATAGAGATGGACGTTACGTAGAGGTGAACAACAACGTTTAGGGGAAAAACATTCATATCGTTCTGTCAATCTAAACATATATGTTATAAACGTGTAATATTGTTATATAACATTAGTATCTACTATTAAGACGGAATATTAGCAAAACAAGACTGAGGAAAAAAGAAATAGGCACGCAATACGCAGAAAGAACATAATGGATCCGTATAAATAAATTTGAAGGTTTGAATGGACTCGAACGAATGATGAATGTGTGATTGACACCGTATGTTGCTTAATAGTAATATATGCTTGTCTCGACTCGGGACGAGTAAACGTTTTGATACCAGAAAGGTCTTATTCCGTAATGGAGACCACAGAGATTCGATACTGAGACCATTGCCTCTACTTTATTTCGAACTCTTGCCCCTATTTAGCCATCTTCCGCGTGGTGGGCCACTACTGTAAATCGGTATTTGCTTGCAAGTTGTTGTTTCAAGTTCTTAAGATTTAATGAATACATAAGTAGACCTCGATTACTCTCATGATACCAAACACAAATGTCAACACTTTGTTAGCGTAAGGTTTGACTGTGTAACCAACCTATAAGTAGACATAATTTGCCTGACAGTCATTTATATTTTAATATCTAATATAAGATGACAATCATGGTATTTTAAAACAAAATCATTTATTAAACCGTTCACTGGCCATAATGTATAAAAAGAAAGCCTTAAATTTGGTTGCTTGCTTAGGTTTCTAGTTATATATTTCTGAAATACACGTGAGAACAACATATAACTTTGAACTGGCCTTGTTTGTATCCCAAACCGTGTTGGGGATCCACAGGCTATAGGCTACAGTACTATTATTTATTTTATGTTCTCTCGCAGCTGTTTTCTTTCGTTTTGTTCGATCACTCTTACGCACATTGGTTTAAAACTATGAATATTTCTGGTTTGAGACTTAGTAACGATTTCGGACTGACGTCTGTCCGTACCCAAACCCGGAATTTACGTTTCTGATACAACCTAATAATAGCGACACATCAATAATCTTCGTAAAAATCGATCAATGGCTAGTATATGACCAGATTGATAGCACTTTGTAAATATTTATGTGGGAAAAAATTATAAAACAAACACACAAACATCATTGGAAACAGGCATCTCTGGAAGTTTGCACTGTTTGCAATGGGGACCAGTGTGGTTCAGTGTCCAGTGGTCTGGATATAAAGCTTACAGAAACGAAACCTAGCACAGTCATAAAATTACCATTAATAAAACGTTGCTTCCAGCATATTGCAACTAGTGCACTATGGCGTAGCTAAGACACGGTTATTGCAGAAACTTAACAGTAGTCGGGTTAGTTCCGTATGCAGAAAATACTTTAAACTTGAACAATTGAAACCACTCATGCAAATTTGTTGCCATAAGGTGACATTAATTTTAATAGAGAAGTTTATACACAATGACGTCAGACGTAATAATGATATCATGGCAACCGTTACGGAGTTTAGGCACTTTATAACTTTTTTTGCTTCAGTAATATACGCTTTAATGAAAAGTAGAATTTGTTGTTCAATGCATAGTCCACGATATTTTGTATTGACTTTTTGAAGCGGGAGGAGAATAGGGTACAAATCATATACCTAGCAATCCACACATTCCTTAATTCCTTCATTCATTAGTACAATATATTAACTGTATATATACTTCCAAGGCGTGTACTTGTGCAAGTACAGGTTTGTCTTGTTGTCGATATGTGGTTACCAAACAGAATACACTTGTCCTATATGCTGTATGGCGGAGGAGGAGGGGAGTGGGTGAGGGATACGTTAGCTCTCATAAAGACCTGTGATACATTATTTTCGTTAAGTTCCTAGACACGATCGTCCAAATTAGATCTCTCTATTCCGCAACTGGAATGTGAATGGACTATGTGAAGAGCAACAAATGATAGACATTAGTGCATGCAATTATCTTAAACAAAGAAACACACCACCACATAGGTGAATTCAAAATCAACAGAAAAAGGAAATCACAGACACACGTACAAAATGGAACAACTTGGATACAAATTAACACTCAATCCGGTGTATCGTGTCTTTGTGTATGTTTAGGGGTAGGTGGGGGTTGGGTAGATTCCCTCTGTGTCAGCAAATCCTGCACAATACCCACCCCCTTAATTCCTTCTTTTATTCGTACAATCTATTAACCTTATTATATTCATAATTATCCAACCGAAGCAGGGCTCATACTACTACAAAAGCCGGGACACGTCAGTTACTAAATGTATACACTGATGACGTAAAGCCTTTGTCTTTTGCTAAGTCTTTTCGAAATGACCTGCTTGAAGTAACGCTTGCTGGTTATGACACGCGTTTTGAATATGGGAACTGTTGTTAAATTGTTTTAACTTAGACCAAGTACTACTGCATATGTACCCCGTACATAATCTTACCGCGTGTCGACGAGCCACACGACTATTACTCAACCATCGGCGTATGCATCAAACTTGACAGAATATGGCAATGCGGAAGTGAGCAAAACAACGTTTCAACAACGTCACGTGCTCCCTTGGGACACTCAAGCCTTGTGGTACTCCTTTAATGTATTGTAAATATTCCTCTCCGGTAGTGTGATGAAGTACTCGGTTTCTAAGTAAGGTAGGGGGGGGGGGGGTAGATAGGCAGAGACTCGAGAACACCGTTGCATAAAATACAGTAACAGTGAATTCTGAATTTTATAAGTATAATTGTCAATACAAAGTACCTGTCGTACATTTTTTGCAATGTTATAAACAAATTAATACATGCAAGAAGTAATTTACCTTATCGACTAAAACACGACACACCAGTGACGTGCATTAACAAACCCTATTATGACCCAGCTATTATGTAATGCGCAAGTTACCTAGCAGCGCGTTAAACTATATACGCATTGCGTCAAGGAGGACACAGCGCAAGATGAATTCGTCAAGGGCAACGCAGCGCAGCTAACGTTGAATTGCGTCAGCCCGCGAACCCTACGCTGCGACGGCCTTGTAACTGCACAAGTAGTTTATGCAGCGAAGTCGCAGAGAACATCAAGCTCAGCTTCTATAATAAAAATAAAGGTGCTTTCTGGTAACAGTATATTCCACAACAGATGTCATGAATGTCATAGCTACCACGTTCCTCCTGAACAATTGAATCTAGCTATGTGGTACATTTCCTGACGTTTACCGCAAATTTCTATTAAAACATTGTCATTTTGAGTACATTTTACAAGCGATTGAACGCAGCTAATCAAGACTGTGCACCAATGTACACACATAGGAGAAGCAGACGACATGATTCGTTGTTCCGTAGCAACATGCCGTTTTAGCACGTAAGCAAGAGCGTATGATATGCTTAGAGTGACCGTCATACGATAGCAATACATCAAGCCATTTCTATATCAGAGGTAAATGTGATAGTATCGAAATTCAATTACAAAACCAATAAATATATCCAAATTGTGCATACATCAATCCGATATACAAAGCTATTTTGAGAAACATATCCACTACTTCATGTATAACCGTGAAAGCCGTGTTAAAACCTGTCGTACAACTGATGTGCATTACATTCGGACTTGAGTATTATATACGGTTAACTTTTATTCGGATATTTGTTCAAGTTTGAGTCATATATTCAGTTAACGTAGTAACATAACAAATCTATTCATAACTATCCAACCGAGGCAGAGGTCATACTGCATATACAATAGCCGGGAATTGCCAGTTACTAAATGTATACACTGTTTACGTGAAAGCCGTTGTAACGCATTTTAGAATTGACCTGTTTAAAGTGACGATTAAGTGACTTCTTAAAGATTTACCGGGGCTACATACTGATTTTTTTATTTTATTATATCTCAAGGTAAATTGATAGATCACCGAAGATTGCATATGAAGAATAAAAAAATTGAATACATCATTTCAATCATAAAAAAATAACCCAGTTTCTCTGTTAGTTGTTGTTAAAACTGTGCTTGATCCTTCTCCAATCCCAGGCTATATTTCTTATAGTCTTAGCAAGTTTGATTTGTTTCATGGCTAAGATTAAAGATTTCTTCAAGATTATATGAGGAAGTGTTCAGAACAAACTTAATTTAGCAGTTTTACCTTATTAATATTCAACCCGCAGCAGAATCCGAGTAAGAATAATATTTCATCCGAGTACTTTTGTTTTTGAAATATACAAGAACCTAATATATACAACTGCTCCCGGTGGTCATTATACGTAAATGATATACCAGTCGAATATAAAGACATTGCTTGTGCATTGTTATTGTTTGTCAAATTTAAAATGTCTTAAAATAATGGGTTAATGAGGGTCTAATTGTACTAGTAATACTACAATATACATGCTACGTATTGTTCCGTACGTTAGCACGTCCATCACTTATGCTTTCTCCATCTTCGTACATCCTATATGTACTGTACTTGGTAATGTGATGGGCTATACTGCTGGAGTAGAGACGCATGAGTACGGTGATATTACAGAGTAATAAAAAAAATTCGAAAACATATAACGACTACCTATTGTAACGCCAGTATTACGAAACTGTATGTTTTACCATGGAGCTTTGTTTACAGATCCATGGTTTTATATCAATAGTCTTAAAGTACTTAAAGTCACAAACGAGTACCAAGTACTTTGAATCGAGTAGAAGTACCATACTTAAGCATATGAGTGCGGGTACGAAATGATGATAACTGATGATACAATTAAAGTTTAACTTTAAATTTAAGAGGATTTTGTAAGCTTCTATTCGATTTTGACAATTTCGTCGACGTTCTCAAATATCTGAACACAGGAGACGCGTAAAAAATATACCGTTTTACGAAAACAGAAACAGAAACAAAACTCCGTAATATAGAAATGGTTTCTTTTCTTTTACTTGTTTCGCTATTATTATAACTTTTGATTTTCTTAGCCTATTGGCCTGTTAGACATCTTTCCTACACCTGCAACCACGAGGGACAATGAAAACGAATCAGTTCAATTTTGAGGATTAACCGGTTCATTATTTTATTGTAAGCCGGTAACTTCTTGCTCATGCTCATATGTCATTAATGTGATTCATATTCGCCTTGAAGACGTTTCTTGTTTAACTTTTTTGTACAATATGGGACTATGTGTCATGTAGGAGATCTATTTGATGATTTCGGAAAATAATTCAACATTGACAGTGATGTGTATAGTACTCTATTGTTTAAACAATCCTTTAACAAGATTGCAAACGTTCGTCTATTTGTTTCCATGTCATTATGTCATCTTCTGATAAAAATGGTGAGGTTCTGACGTCACAATGATAACAGACGATGAATGTTAGTCATGGACATTTCGTCATTCAATGAACAGAGGATATGTAACGTGATCAAAGTAAAACTATATTCTTAAAAACGAGTTAAATGTGTTTAAATTTGGTATTTCAGACGCCTGAGTCTTTACTCTAGCAATGTACTATTTCAAAAAATTGTAGTAATAAGTTACATCAGACACCTTTTTCTATTACAAACAGTCAACACAAAACTTATCAAGATGCTGCAATTGTACTGTTGAGGCAGCAAACATGATGCAATACTAACTTTTTTTTGCGGCTGAAAAGACACAAATATGTTAATGATATATAGACATGGCACTTACAGCAGTCTCAGAAGAAAAAAACACCAATTATGAAGCAATTATACCAAACCATCAATTTTGAATATTACAGATAGGTTTATACCTGTTTCAAATGCCACTGAACATTGTCTTGACTGCTAATTATTCACAGATAACTGCAATGCATGGTGAGAGACATTGGTTGATGTAGTTCATAGTACAGAACTATAAAATGTGTGGCAGAAACTTTTCAAACAATAATTGCAGCTTTAAGTGATTAAGCTTTGGTAATATTCAATGAGAAAGGTTTATGGTACTAAGTTGAATATCGAACATGAATGTTGTGAATTTAATGTTAAGCCATGTCGACTCATTAATATTATTGACAGTGAAGGATCCATTATAGTTTCTTTAAGTTATTATTTGTAAGAAGGTGTCACATATTTTTACATATGCCAACATAAATGTGAAAGTTCCTACGCCTCACATGTGATAGCAAAACCAGAATGCAAATATGTAGAAGGTGGTTCCAATGTATTAATAACATTTCTAATTTCAAATGTAATGGCTTTTGTATGACAGAAACGTGGTGGGGATCCATAGGCCTATAGACTACAGTAATATAGTTCAGGTATTTCTTGTTCTCTCGCAGCGGTTTTCTTTCGTTTCTGTTAGATCCCTCTTACGCCCGTTTAAACATGTCGTATTACTGATGTGCCATACGTTCTGATTTGAGTATTTTGTTTACCCTTATAAACAGTTAACGTTTACTTGAATTTTTTTCAAGTATGAGTCATATCTTCAGTTAACGTAGTAACATAACAAATCTATTCATAACTATCCAACTGAGGCAGAGGTCATACTACATATAAAATAGCATGGCAACGTCAGTTACTAAATGTATACACTGATGACGTAAAGCCGTTGTAACGCCTTTTCGAATTGGCTTGTTTAAAGTGACGATTAAGCGACTTCTTAAAGATTTGCATGGGCTGCAGCCTTTATTTCTTTATTATTATTTATCTTTACGGGTAAATTGATTTTTTACGGAAAATTGAAATGAAGAATTCGAATACATAATTTCAATCAGAAGACATTTTACTCAATTCCCCTGTTAGCTGTTGTTTTAAGGTATTTTGACAAGTCCACCCAGCCGTTAAACTCATGATGGCTTCATATGAAGTTGTAACAAAAATTCACGTTTGCTTTAATTGACAATCCTCCATAGTTACCTTTGAACTTAAGTTGGTGTTTCAAGTCAGTTACCATGGCAACCACATATTTTGATAGTACGTAATACACACAATAATCCGGTGAAAGCTCAATTCAATTCTTTCATATGGAGCTGTGGCAAAAAGTCCATGTTTCCTCAATTTCACATTCACTTTTGAACCTGAATTGATCTTTCAACTCAGTAAACATGATCAAGACATATCTGATAGTACATGACATACCCCATTACATCTGTGACAATTTCAATTAAATTCAACGTTTTCCCATGGAGCTCTTGCAGAGAAAGTCCCTATTTGCTTAATTCTACCTATACCATTCGTTTTGATGCTCTTCGTTACACCTAATTCTTCCATTTGAAACATTTTAACCAATGCCCAAAGTAACCACATAGTTTGATATGTATTTACTGTTAAAAATGTAATGATACCTGTCTATTCAATATTACACCTTGGTTTGACAGCAAAATTACATTATTGTTTCTCTGTGAGAGTCCCCATCGTGATACACGTTCCTATCAAGCTTGAGTAGTTTTAAAAGAGCACATTTGACACAGAATTACTCAAAAATATTGATTGGCCTTTGAACCCTTGAACTTTTACCTCGGTTACTATGGTAACCACGTATGTTGTTGTAAATTGGCAGTCACATATTAATATTGCATATCAATTGAATATAATCGCTTTATTTTATATCTTTCATTTTGGGTCTGTAGCAAGATATAGAGTTCTGGTCACACTCGTTCATCCCACCATGTGTAACCCCCGAGAATCGCTGCTGAACAATGAAAAGGCAATCAAACAATTATATATTTGACACATTAGCATATTAATGAATTAATGATATTGGTGTTGATGTTAATGTTGGTGACGGTAACGGTGATAGCGGTGGCTATGAAGACTTAAAGGAATTGTTTGGTGGTAGATTTTAGAATTACCGTTTGTTCGAACGCATCAATTTGGTGATTGACGTAGTGCAGGCAAATAGGCAAAACAGTTAGCACTCCCATTTCCGCAGCAAATACACTCTCACGTGTACAAGCAGAGGTGATTGCCTCTAACGTACATACCGCGAACGTATGTAGCCTATTGTACCATGCCCAGTTGGTATACTATAGCGTTGCACATAATATACTCTCACAGTTAAACCACAGTTCATAAACTGTTCTTCGAAATCGCTGAAATAAAATTCACTGATCAAATTTACAGTAAAAGGAGACCTGAAAAGTATTCGAAACACCGAAAGATGAAACTTGGCGGAATCGATGTCAGAACAGAATATAGTACCGAAAAAGCTTAGGCTTCGCAGAACTGTCCGATTGTAAACGTTAGAGTAGCATACATGCGAACATTCTTCGCGTTGGAGCTGTATAGCGCGATGTATAAACAACAAAGAGTCTGCTGTTAAAACTTATCTTGTGTTACACAAAGACACGTAACCACCGATCTACTACATAAATATGGCGGCTTAAGGAGATTTTGAAAACATATCTAATTTATTAGAAATTTTACCGAAAATTAAGGAAGAAATTAATCTGTATACATACTTTGACAACATGTTTGGAAAATTAGTTATCATTTTTTAAGGTAAATTCTTTGGGCCACCAGACAATTCTTGTAATGATGATAACCATTCAATGATGATTACAATCATGATTGCGATAACAATTATGTTGTTTTTTTGTGAGCTAGAGTCAATATGAAAATGTCAAACAGGGCATGGGAAAATATATCGCCCCTGGCTATTTGCACCAAGAAAATAACATAATAATAACATATTGCAACGCACTGAAAACACAACAATATTTTAGCCCGATGTGGTGATAGTATCCGTGGATCCACTATACACGAGGTGCTATACAGGATCCACTATACAACATCCAATATAACAAATCGTCTATGCACGATCCGCTATTACAATCCACAATACCTGATACACTATACAGGATTATCTTTGTAGTAATCACTATACACGATCCACTGTAAACGATACAGTATGCACTTTTTACTTTGTGCGATCCACTATGCTGGATCCACTATGTTGAATCCACTATGTTGGATCCACTATGCTGGATAGCTATGCGGAATCCACCATGCTGGATTAAATATGCAGGATTCACCATCCCAACATCAACACCTTATTAACTACGTTCGTAAACGACGGCTCATAACCAATCGCACATTTTTTGCAAATGTCTGTTTTTTTTACCTGAATGTTAATGTTTATGATATGTCTTTTGGTATTAAAAGGGAGTACTCATTTATTTCAGTTTGCAATGTTTCGAGGGAGCATTAAAATGAATTGATATCAGTCTTGCCATAGTTGACAAATTGTTCTTTCTTCGAACATTTTTCATGGTTTGTTTACCTCATTGATATCTTTGGTGGGGACTTTTATGATAATCGTGATATGCCAAGCCCCAGAAAAAGTAGATTAATGATAATATACGATCTTACCTTCACTGATGTAACTTGTCAGAGTATCATTTGATAAAAGTTATAAGACACTGGATAAATGTGCTTTTTCATTTCAATGTCGTTGATCCACGGACACAAAAAAAAATCCAGGTATTGTAACATATAACGAATAGTATATGTGAAATACCGAAGTTTGTAACAATCCAACTGAAGTTGACAAATTTGAATCGGAACAAACTTCACGTAATCCGTTTTTAATCATGTCTTTATTATTGGACTTTCACTTCCCTCAATATCCAAACTACTCGCATCGGCTCATAAAGACATTCTGCTGAATTTCCGTCGTCGTTTTCTTTTTAAATTACATCTAACAGTGTCTCAAATGCTTACATATCCAGAAGGGCAAACGATCGTTTGTCAAAGTGTTAATATTTAGATATCCAGGCAAAGCAAGGCGAAAGTTAACATATAGGCTCACAAAGCTTCCAAAACTTTTCCAAACTTTAGAAACTTATGAAGTTTGTTGAGGTATATATAACTTAAAACTTGTATATGTGACCAAACGAGGTTACTAGACAGTTCCAAACAAGTAGTTCTCACCCTTACTGCCTTCCGGGTTACACGTTTCCTTTTATTCCAACAACGCTTTATATTCGGGGCACTACGAAAAATACTATGGCCGTATAAGGTAACGATTCGCTACTGAAAATATGCAAATTAGTGTTGCTGTGCAATTGCGTGTGACAATTTCTATAAATAATGGTGACGTTTTGCATTGCTCAGTCTTATTACGCATATGGAATATACCATTTGTTGTTTGGGGCATGCTAACATTCTCTTCGAATATTGCTACGAATTACGATTACGGAACGGTTCTCTATGATTAGATATAAATATCATAGAATGCAGCAGGAGTCACCTCTAACAGTGATTTACTAATTTATTTGACAACACAACTAACAGTTTAAGACTTAAATTAAAAATCCACTTTTACCCGATCATTTGCAAATGGTGAGAACTGATTGAAACTATGCAAGAACCAGTCAATCGTGATTTTGTTGTTTGTTAAGCCTCGCAAGCTTTAGTAGAAATAAATACAAAAGCCAGTTGTATATTCACCAGTGACTATGCACTATTCTTACTTACTCCATTTCATTTCGTCTTTCACGTAGTAAAATAATTAATGCATATAAACTTTACAGCTTAAATTCCATAACACGCACGAATAAGTGATTTTATTTCGCTGTGGTCCGCTGCCGGTGTAGCAGTACAAACTGTCGCATATATCCCATCTTCAGTATATACTGTCCTAGTCCCCCTAGGACAATTTATACTAGATTTACTGGTACATTTGGTCTCCCCGGACCTATTGTATAAGGCCAGTTGGTACAGACGGTCTCCCCGAACAGTATATGCTATGGTTTAACGAAGAGGGCTATTATTTATTCGTCGTATATTTTGTTGTAAATTGTGTCCCCCTGAACACAATGTCCTCCCTAGCAGGTACGTTAGAGTAGCAAAAAATAAGTAGTAATAAACTCAGGCAGTATCCGTATTATTAGCAAATTTGTCGCATTGCGGCTTCCGCATATTTCGCAGAAAGTTGATCGATAGTGCCTTGCGACAACTAAAAATGGAAAAATTAGCAGAATACGTGAGAAAAATTGCCGATATTCTAAGAGATGAGAGCTATCTAAGTTGTTTCACAAAAATGAAAGAGGGATAGATCTTACGAAGACAAAGCCAAAATTGAAGGAAATTTTCGCTATCGAGGGCTTCTCAGCTCGCCCAAATCGAGGCAGCTCCTTCTAGTGGCATCTGATGTAATGTCTATAACTAACAGTTTAGGATACAGGCTGTGCCTGTGGTTTGCCCAGGCCGTTTCGTAGGAAAGATGATGTTTGTGCTAGGCCTGTGTTAGTTCACACGTGGGAAACGCTTATCCTCTATTTGCACAGTGATGACCACATTTACGTAAGGTTATTTATACATTACAGAGTATATTGCAATTATTTTTCATGTTTTCGTCAACCTTCACACCTGCTTCTGGATATGAAACAACAGCACGGTAGCTCTAGCCTATATAGGGTTAACAAGTCTAGATATGAAATGTTTTTTTATTTTTTTTATGTTTCATTCTGCGTAACTTAATTTAAGCATTTATGTCCTGGCCTAGAATAAATTGATATCGTATTTTGCTAAATCACCCAGAGAAGTCTGAATTATGTAATTAAATATGATGTTAAATGGAGAACGGTCATTCCACAGTTTAAACAAAAACCAGGACCTTACTGTAGGTCTGATTGGTGCACAAACCATGATATACTATTACCACGATGGTTAGTCGTAAAAAACTCATTCGCAAGAACTCAAGCGATTACATATGCAACATTATAATCAGTTGTATGCTTGCGCAAAGTTGTTAGTGCATGAACGAAGTGGTTAGGACATTTTTTCGTTTTGTTTACCCAATTGTCGTAACAAATTGTTGGTGAAAAATTCATAAATGTCCTCCTTTTATGGCCCTGCCTATCATATACATTAACAAGCATAACCAAATCATATCGCTAAAGCTTAAAGAGATAGTCTGGTCTGCATGCATGGGACAATATCAAATGCAATTAATGGATTATAGCAAATAGCATAGCCTACTTCTAGAGGAAAGTCACACTAACACTGTACGTAACAAATTCACGTGCATTGATTGTAGTTGGGAAGATATTGAAGGCCTGATAGTACTTTTTTAGGTGTTCCATTCTCTACGTGCCCAAAACCTCACTGCAGAAGAAAACTTAATAAATATATATACCACAATAGTGGCCATGCAATATGTACAATGATGGGAATATTCCATTTCAAACAATGATATAGAGTTGTAATGCATTGTTAGTGGCACTTAAGCTAGAACTACCAATTATGCAGCCATTATATGTGTGTGTTTTTTTTGGGGGGGGGGGCAAAAAAACATGATATATCCTTGATCAAGCATTTTCTTATCTCTTTGAAGTTGCCCATCTTGGCATAGACAACATATTATGTCTAGATTCTATTGGAAGACTATCAACGCTGTTGTAACAAGGTATATTCAAAAGGATGTCAAAGCGTTATTGTCCTGTATACCTACAAACAAGTCTCCATATCATTCCTGTAACTGGATTATGGAAACAGGTAAATTCTCAAGCTGTTCTAATTGTACAGGCTGTCCATAGCATGCGGTGAAGGTTAAGTTTAGTTAAAGTCACTCTGTCTGGACAAATTAAACATGAACAAGTTTAAAGGTAGTCTGTATAGGCCCTAAATTCTGGCCACTTTAATTGCTAGAAGTTTTTAAAAAGGACTGTATGAGTGTAATAACCCTTCAAATTGTGCTCATTCATTACAAATGATGACACGAGATGATTGAATGTTCCAGTAAGGTAAATTTCCTCCAGGGTAGTAATAAACATATTTTAAGAATTTCGAGCAAAGTGAAATTCTGGCATATTTAGGGCCAATACAGCATTCCTTTAAGCAACACTTTGGCATAACTGCAGAGTAATCATCAATTTAGGCATATAATTGTAATTTGGAAAATGCGGACGTACCACTTTTCTGGTCCAGTGGTTTAAGCGATTGTAAATACATGGCACAGTATGGTTTAAGTTACGTTTTCATGTATCTAAGGTAAAAATGATTGGCCTAAATCCACCAATACCCTGTTTTGATCAGATATCCCACTATTTTGATCGTAATCCAGTGCATAGTTTTGTTATATGTATAAATAGCTTGAATAGCAGACGACGGGGAAAATATAGGTTTTCAGAAATGTTAACTTAAAATTTGTCCTTAAAGACTAATACTGATTAAATTAAATCTTCAACTCTACCCGTCATAGTCATTTGAACTTCCTCTTTCAGTCTATACTGTAAGATAAATACTTTTGAGAACTGGGAATGTGAATACAATCCTGCTTACCACAACCGATTCCTTCATTTTGTGTGCAGTTTGCCATAGTCAACGATGTGTGACGGTAGCGAACAAAAATTTCATTTAGGTAGTATTTCTAAATCGATTAGATAAACAAACCAGCACTAGAATTCATCGCCCAGGGTAACTGAGACAATCGCATAGAAATTCTGTTATAATTATTCATTCAGTCGTGGCGTGGCATATAGTACATCGGCTGCAATGGTTCCAGACTTGGGTGATATAGACAGCAACTTATTACACGTATATATTAAAAATCGAAATAAACCATTTATTACACACCACACGTCGTGTGCTTCCATTATATATGTAAACCGATACGATTACATAAAAGAAAACGATATTCACTATTACAGGTAGTGCCTTATCACATAATAAGCTATGGAAATTATCGTAGACAAGTTTCAAAGTTAGTTATTTATACAAGTTGTTATTTTTGATCTGTTACTGACTTTGAAGTTTGGGGATATGTGGTTTTAGGAAACACAGAGCAACCTTATTTATTGTCGTTATTGACTATGTTCAACAATAAGTTTATAATATACGTTAGCTACGTTTGTATTAAATTAGGAGTGGAATCAAAACGCCCCCACCCCCCGATTTGCACAGTGAAGCCCTAGTCCTAGCTGTACCCTACATAAAACTGAGTGACGTGGTAGAGCTACATACTATTAACTTAATTTGGCATTTGTTTGAACTGTGCAGGAAGTGTGAAACGGCTTTTTATTCATGGTGAAATTGTGTAAATCTCACGTGAACAAAGAAGACAATTGTGGAGTGAACGAGACTGACATTGAAAATATACAGTCTCGACAGAACCAGAGAAATTTCTACACACAAATTGTGACGATTCAAGGGCAAATAAGGAGACATTTTCAATCTGATATGAATAATACATAATTACATCGCTCAGGGAAACATGGACCAAACGAGAACTTCAACCCTTCTTGAACGTATTTCTACAACTAGTAAATTTATAGTTTATTCTCTGGTCAGTTCAATGACAGACGTGTAATTTACAGTAAACTCTACTAGAGATATTCTTCATGGTGTATTACATGAATTCTCTTTTCTTCATTGTTTAAGGAAGTTAACATCATCATGTCTCGCGTTAAATATCATTTACATAGTTAGTTGAAGGTTGCTCTAACAAATACTCTTATGTTGTTAAATATAGTGTTGTATATATATACCCTCTTAAAAATATTTGTAATAAATTTAATTAAAACTAAGCTTAACTGGATCATAATATGGGAGAGGTAATGTAAAACGCACATTGAATTGCGAATATCGCCCTAACAAAGAAAAAGAATAAGAATTAAAAATTACATTCAATATATTTTTTCATAAATGTTGACTTCCCATGACCATTAAAGCTAGTTAACACAATATCATGATTTTCAATGCCGTAAATGAAATAGTAAAATTCAATGACTTTCCAGGTATTTCATGGCCGTAAGCAACCTGTTTTACATCTCAAGTTTCCGCAGTGAATGATACAACATTCTTCAAGGCCAAGACACTTTGTGTTGACCTTAGCCTCCCCTTCTCCTTGTAAATGTCTTTTAAATGAAATCCCACACGTGATTAGACTCCCAAGTGTAGGAAAGGTCCAATACACAAAACAATTTAATACAGAGATCCAATGCCTTGACCAGCAAACTAGCTGGTATTGCCATCCTTTCTACTATCACAAACTGTTGTTCTGGGTTCCTTCTTTGCTCTCCTATGATTAAAATAAATAGTTGCGTCTGGCTAACCTTAGACAGGAACTCTGTCAAGTTGGTTACAATCTGCAGTAAAGAAATAGTGAACACAATAAAAAGAATGCAGTGATAAACAAGAATGCAGTGATAGTTTGTGAATTATTTCTCACTTGCAAAGCAAAGAGTAAAGGCAAGAAAATGTGATCCCATTTCTAAAATTCATATTTACAAATTTAAACAAACCAAAACTCTTTGGAATTGTTGCAAGAAAACTAGTTTTGACAATTTGACTTTCAACCAAAGTCACAACTTTATTTTTTAATTAGAGTTGATGGTCCGAATACCCGTGGAGTTTGCAAGTCCACGAAACCATTCCTTGTTAATACAATACCCATGGCAAAATCTTTACACAAAGTCCATCAAATAGCACCTTCTGACCAAGTTTCAGTTTGGGAGGAGTTTTGTATCAGCTCTGTAAACACACCACCATAAACTATAGTATGTACAGATTGAATATACCATATTATTTTACTGTGATTCCCTCTTACAATGTTTCCACACTTAGGACATAGATATTCCATTTGTTGATTACAAGTATAAATGTAATACCTTTCAATTTTAGGATGAACTTCATACGTGGTCCAACCTTACGAATAAGCTCTTTCATCAGCTCTGAGTCTAAAAACATGAACGTTTCCTCATCAACTTCATTTTCCGTGGAAAGAATAAAATAAAACCGGAGGGTTTAAAAATCAGGTTTTGCTCCAAAATGAGAAATGCTACAAAAAGACAATAACTAAAGTAACTTATTGGCTTTTTGCAACGTTTAAATTATTTTGATCCACTGTAATTGGCACTATTACATTGGCTGTGGCATTGAAAAAAAGGTGCATCGAAAAGAAGAATTAAAAAAAAGGATCACTACTAATATCGACTTTATTTGTTTCTTAGAGTAAAAGCAGCCCTACTGCATTAGCTATGTCGTCAGACAGCTCGTTTTAAAACATTAGTATATAATATTGTACCAATGCATTAATGGTGGCGACATGAAAAGAATCACATTGTGGCATTCATCACCGCCAACAGTGGGTGGGCAGGGACGTTAATATAGCAATGAACATTAACCATTGCTACCATATCACTTAAATGCCATGCAGCAAACTATAAAAGCACAGCAAATTTTCTGTGTTTTTATGATCAAATCATGACACAATCATAAATATGATCACAATCATAATTCTGTAAGTCACATTGTTCTCATTGAAGTGTTTAAGAGATGATGCAATTAACAGGAGTGTACTTAATTGTTAAAACTGAATCGAGAATCTGAAGAATAAGCAGTCAGTGTGCACTGTTTTTCGACCGCATAACGGGCAAATTAGCAACAGTGCACAGCATTACATAGGATTGATTGGCCTACTGTAGCCAGGCGGCCTAGACTTCCAGGAACACAGCTAAAGCTTAATAGTTCATGTCGGAGAATATGCCAAGTACTAATAAGCACTTCAATTTGAGTAACTTTCATTTTGACAGCTACGCAACCTAATAGTTTCTATTATAAATCATTACCGTCAATACGTTCTGTATATACATACACCATTGGTTGAGAGTTACCTTAAGTTGGGCTCAGTGAAGTGTATAGATCTGGCGCAGTGACAGGGGTGTTCGTTTAAAAAAAAATGATTGACTTGAATATTGGGTGAATTAGTAGCCTGTGCACAAGTAATAGGCTACCATAGGTCAGAGTAACTGGTTAAAATTCCTTTCCCAGTGATAATACAATATACAGTGAATTAGATATTTCCATCGAGCAAGATAACGTTGTCAATTAGGCATATACGCTTTTCTACGGCTATTTCATGCCTGCGAATACGCAGCAAATGTAACAGCCACAGCGATGTAAGATACAAAAACAAATATATCTAAATTATATATACCCTGAACTCTTGACTTTAGTAAACATCCAAAATAGCCTACGCATGACTAGCTTAGACATATATGTCTTTATAAATAAGGCCTAAGCCAGCAATAAACAGCATGCCATCATTTTGAGGGTTTGAAATTGGAAAATCAAGTTTTTACTGGTTCTTTTGAACAGTGATATAGTCCTAGGGGCATAGGCTAGGCCTAGTATTTTAACTATCGTGGAACCATTGCCATTTAGATTGGCTAGCATTCTAAACAAGTTCGTTCTGCATCTGCGTGTAGCATATCAGTCACTATTAGCATTTACTAATTTAGATTAGAACGGCTCCTGCAGGTTGGCAAAAAAAGATAAACAAGAACATACAATTATTGTTTGTTGTTGTAATATTGGTAGGCACACAAGCAAAATATTCAGAATGGAAGTTATATTACTCAAATAAATCAGGGAGGCTGCTCCAGACCTGGCAAACCCACCATCACTATCAGCATATACTATATTAATTAGGATATTTACTTATTTATCCTCAGCCCAACTAGTAATGTTAGGCCATTTGTTGACGAAAGAAGGCCTATACCATTCTCGTTTGTAACGATATCATAACTTTTACATGTTTATTCTAGCCAATGCCTATCCAGTAACTGTAAATGAAGAGCTCATATGCCAAAGGTCTTATATCCCACTTTTTACCAAATTGAGTTTGACATACCAAGTTATAGCTCATTGCCATACCTATACGGCAGTATAAATCATTAGCTGCATAAAGGCTTCTTTCCCACATTAAAATACCAGTGCATAAGTCGTTCAGTTGCAAAAGGTCTTATGTCCACTCGTTGCTATGTTGCAAAACGGCTTACGTCCCATTACGTATTGCCACTCAAAAGTCAATATTCCTGCACACTTTCCTTTGCTGTAAATTGATGTCCCTATTGCAACAAACGACCGTCGTGCACTTATATTGTTTTGGTTTTATTTTCTACGTTTATATTGTCGGAGGAAATAATATAATTATCAAAATGATTACTCCCTAATCATGATTGGCAATCATATTATTTCTTGTATTTTAGAGTGGCAATACTGACAATCCATAACATTTGGTACTATACTGAACAGCACTGCACAGAGTCTGAATAAAACTTCAGTGTTAACGTCGTTCTTCCCATGATTTTTAACTGCTCTCTTCAAACATGAGTGGTGACGAAAGAATTGAGATAAATATTCTTTCACCAAAGAGAAGAAGGAAGAATCCAAAAGAATCGAAAAGAGCCAAGGCAAAGGAGAGACTTCATTCGCGAACGGGTTAGTATGTTTATTTACGCGGATCGTAGGCTATCCTAACATTGACTTTACGTATTATTCTGTAAGCTTAGGCGCATGTTGTGTTTAAATAACCATAGGCATGAGGCGAGGTTTTTCACGGAAGTAAATACATGGAAGTGTAGTACAGACACAGACGTTTACGCCATGGACATTGCGCAATCACCCTACCACTCCCTAGAAATGTTAGCGGAACCGGTCATCCTAACAATATTGGGTGCTTGACAGCAGGTTCGTGGTTGTTTTATCCTGCGATTTTTCGGTGCATCGAGATATTTAGGATAAGAATGGGATATTCCCATGTGTAAATTTGAGCGGGTCACTGAATAAAGGGAGTGGTACACTGTATACAATACATTCTAGGCTACGTTGCATCACTGCTACAACTTGTCTGAGCGTGTTGCACTGGGCGGTTCTAGGCTCAACAATGGGGGGGGGGGGCTGAAACACCATTGCTGAAATTTGGAGGGGCTAAATTTGGTTTGGGGGGGGGGGCTGACCATATTTTTGAGGGGGGAGGCTCAAGGATATCACTCAAGCACGTTTTCGTTCTTTGTCTCCGGAAAGTGGAGGAAGAAATTCCTCACCCCCTCCCCAACCGACCGGGACACTGACATAGGCGCGGCTCAGTCATGTTTCCGACATTTAGTGCGGCCTACCCCATCCCCCCTTCCCACATCCAGGCCCGTAGCCAGGCGGGGGACAGGACCTGCCCCCCTCCCCCGTGCAGCATGCTCCCCTCCCCATGCTGTACCCCCTTAGATCTTTTCCCAGAACCCTGCACACGATGTCCACGTTGTGCCCCACTTCAGTTTGTTTGTTCCCCCATACCGACAGTCCCTGGCTACAGGCCTGCGGGTTGGGCGTGTGTCTACCAGGCTTTTGGTCGGAAAACTTGGATCCCCATTGAGGAGGTAGGCCTACTAGTGCTGCCTGTGCTCTAATGTCTTTGTCAACTTATAGGTTAGCAGCACTGCTGAATCTCACAGTTAATGACATTTATATTCAACTATTAACTAAGATCCACTTTGTTTATCACGTACAGGGAAGAAACCAAAGAAAGACTGCCATCATCCAGATCACAGTTACTGCAAGCAGGAGCTTCTAGGACGAGCAGATGTCCGACATGCCTTTGATGAGATGTATGCCGACTCTGATAAAGTTCGCCAAGATCAGTTCCTGGCCTCGCTTCTTATTTTGAGTCCTGTCAAGCGTCGACGGGTTGGACAAGATCGAAAACGGGATGTCAAGTATTCCATCAAGTATACTGTAAGTACCTGTGTGCCAGTACCTGCAATGTCATTCGACTGTTTGACTGTTTTGGTCAGCATGACAAGGCCAGTCACTTAAAAAATATCAGTGAGTCGGGTCATACCAAAGATGGGACCTGCTGCCTTCTCGCTTGACGCTCAGCATGAGAGACTGGATCAGGGAAGAAATGAAGAGTAGGCAATTTGCAAGTTGCCTGATGATCAATATCTTGTGCATGGCTGTGTGCACATCCATCACAGGTCTATCAGCTTTTCCGATGTGCCTTTCGGCATGGTACTTTACTGTTGTTGCACTGCTATCCCTCGATCATGGATGTTAATTTGTGAGTTAGTTTGGCCGAGACTTGGCGTTTATATCCCAGTAGGGAGTTTGCCGAGTTCCTGCAGGGGAGAATCACATCAAACAAACATACCTGTATGTCCCTACCCAGATGGAAATTGTGGACATGTGAGGAACTGTACAATTGGCATTTTTTTACCTCTGGTTACTCTCCGTGCCTGTCTGAGTGCCTTGCGGTTATATACTACAGTTAGGGTAGCAAAGTATCTGGAATGGAACTGAGCATGTCAGCAATGTGTAAAGGGCAAAAAGCAATCAATATTAATGTTATTTTATTCCCAAATTATTGGAGAAGCAGGTATCTAGGGGTCTTCGCTTCAGGAACTTCGAATAAATTTATATTATAACAACAATCCTTAAAGTGCCTTTTTTATTTACTTCATTTTCCCAGGTCATAGATGAAGACGGTCATATACTGGAGGTCTGCAGTCGAACCTTCCTCTCCATTTTCTGTGTTGGTGCCAAGCGCATGAGGAACATCGCTGCATATAAGTGGTCTACCAACAACATGCGACCGGAGAGAAGAGGAGGGCCAAGAAGAAATCCAGACTACATAGAGTTAAAGGAGAGGATCGTGGAACATATCAAACGCTTTAGGTGCGTCTCCTCTCACTATGGTCGAGGTAAGACTCCCCATAGGAAATACTTACCCTGCCATCTGAACGTGAAGAAGATGTTTGAAATGTTCACACCAGAGTATGATGGTCCCTTAGAAGTGAAGTACCAGTTCTATTATGATGTGTTCATGACATCATTCAACTTGGGGTTTGGGAATCCTAAGAAGGATGTGTGCTCCTCCTGCACCAAGATGACGTCGCTCATTAAAGCAACGGATGCCCCTGAAAGGAAGCAGGAACTTGTGACTGAGCTGTTGGTTCACAAGATGCGAGGGAAGAAGTTCTACTCACTGCTGAAAGAGGACACTGATGAGACAGTTTTGACTGTCTGCTTCGATTTGATGCAGAACCAAGCTCTCCCCAAGTCGCCAATAGGGGAGGCATATTATGCTAGGCAGCTGTGGTTGTACTTCTTGGGCATTGTTGAGCACCATCCAGGGGAGCAAACCAAGGAACACGTCAAGTTTTACACTTGGGGTGAGCATCAGCAGGGCAGAGGGGCAAATCAGATTGCAAGCGCTCTCACCCATTTCCTCAACGAGCGACTCTCTGCTGCGAACCATGGGATCAAAACAATCCGACTGTTCAGCGATTTGTGTATTGGCCAAAACAAAAACTTCACTGTTCTTGCTGCCCTCAACATTCTGGCCTACCAACACAATGTGACAATAGAGCATGTATTCCCGGTCCGCGGTCACTCGTACATGCCGGCAGATCGTGCGTTTGGCAGGGTTGAGAAAATTCTGCGCACCAAAGAAACCATCCTGTTGCCCCGTGAGTATTATGACGCGTTTGGTGAGGTCGGAAGGGTGATGATCTATAACATTGACTGGATGGTGTATGACTTTAAGTCGGTTGTCAGCCAGAACTTTAGGGCAGTCCCAACTTTCAAGATAACTGAAGCGAAAATTCTGGAAATCCTCCCGCCTCCTGGTCTACTCACTGTCAAGAACTTCTACGCATTTAAGAGAATTGTATCTAGTTTGTAATATTTATTGTCCTTTAACTGCCTACTGTCTAAACATTTCTTTTTATCAGTGTTTGTACAAAAGTACACTGAGTCTACAATTGTATTACCCAGATATAGAAGAACTATATGGACATAGGTGGAAGAAGCATGTTGTATATTTACTTGTTCTACTTACTACAGGTAAAGAGCTGTTTGCAGACAAAAGCTTCTCAACAGGCGAATTTTTGGTGGAATACAAGGGGAAGTTGGAAGCAGCATCTAACTATGAAAACATGTTGATGACCTGGCATATGTTTACTATTTTGTTGATGGGAGGAAGGAATTGTGCTAAGTAGGTCAAATGTCTTGTAATACCTCTACTCATTCCACAGCAGCTTCTACAGTACTTGAATTGGATATGGTGTGTACTAAGCAACATAAAAATGTGTTATAGTATCAGGACCAAAGTAAATTTCCTTTCATATTATTCAATAAATGTTGTAGTTCTTTCAATAACCTCAGTTTGTGTAGCATTCCCTTCCTCATACCACATCATCTTATAACCCAGTGCTGTAGGACTCAAGTCCTTTTGTTGTGGACTTGAACTCAGACCTGGGATGTCTTGCAGTCAGACTTGTCTCGGACTTCAGATCCCCTGGACTAGGTCTCAAGTCCGAGTCCAGATGTATTCCACATTCTGTATGTCAGTATAGTAGGAGTTAACACATATGGCCACATAGTGGACCTTCACTGATTGATTGTATTATTGTAAGTGAAGAACTAAGTGAACGATTGTGGTACCAACTGAAGTTGTAGGTTTCATCAGTAGATGATTGCAAACAAATAATTTGACTTATTGTTACCAGTGCATTGACAACATTTACTTTCTTTGAGTGTTGATGCAACTTTGAACCATTGCTTAGGTAGATATGCAAATGATGCATGGAAGAGTCCCAATGCCAAAGTATTAAAGATTCTCATAGATGGCACTGCACAACTTGTTTTGGTAGCAAGGTGTGATATCCTTCCTGGTGATGAAATTCGATATGACTATGGTAGAAAAGATGCACCATGGAGACAAGTTAGACAACAGGTATGTAACTTGACATGCTA
>KN884927.1:35747-51473 GCA_000934455.1 Apostichopus parvimensis | reverse complement strand
TATTATTATCAGCATTATTGTTATTATTATCAACATTATTGTTACTAATCAACATTATTATAAACATTCCTGTTATTTTTATCAACATTACTGTTATTATTATCAACATCATTAGTTGAGCCATGAAATGGTAGCGAAACTAATGTAATGAGGCTGTGTGTGTGTATGTATGTGTGTCTGTTTGTGTTTCCGCGAAGTTGCTGATCTCATCGCCATGTTTTCGTGTGTGTGTGTACTTACGAATCAATGAATGGAATGGAATGATACTGTGTGTGTGCGTGCGCGCGCGTGTGTGTGTGTCAGCAATGAATGTATTCAGGTCTGTTTGTGTTTTCGCGTGTGTGTGTGTGTGTGTGTGTACTTCCGCAGCAATGAATTGAATGGAATGATATTGTGTGTGTGTCACAAATGAATGTATTCAGGTCTCTTTGTTTCTCTGTGGCTGGCTCAACTATGCATCAAGAGCGTCCTGATACTCTTGTTATTATTATTTTTACCAACATTGTCATCCTTATTGGTATGTTTACTGTTATAATTCACTAGTTTATCTGTATACCAGGTACAACATGAACCCATCCCCCACCCCACTCCCTCCCCCAAGCAAGGCAAGTTTGCAACCACCTGTTGCAAGTTGGATTACCTAAGGAGGTATAGAGCAATGCTTTGTATGGGCGAGCAACCTTACGTGCAAAGGAGGGGAGCTTGCCACTCCCTGCAGCCCACCCAAACCCCTTGCATCCTCCCTCCCCTGCGGTCGTTGCGCCTTTCACCCTTTAATCTGCATTACAAAAATTCATATTAAATGCTATAACGTAAGTGTTTCAAGATTCATTTCACCCCCTTACACCCCCCTCCCACCACTCCGTTCAACCTCAGCTCACACAAACCATGTAATCTGTGTTAAGTGCGAATAAATCTTTGACAGTATACTGTGAACCAGATTTTTAGAATTTTTTCGTGTGAAATGTCTGATTGCACACTTCATTTTATTGCAAAAGGGCTTACATCCATATTTTCCTAATTACTAATTAGTCACAGTTCTCAGAATAATAAGTACCAGATTTCCAAAATGTTTCCTATTCAAAACTATGGTAATAACCAATCCATCAGCTCCAATTCCACTCTGAAACAAATATTTCCAAGTCCTGCAACAGTTTTTTTGTGATTTTCTCCAAATTATTCAGATGGCACGTAAGAACTTTTGCATCTGAGCTCTTCAAATACAGAGTATACTAGTGGTTATATGCATATGTAGGCCCTAGTCTAGGTTATAGTTGTACCGTTACTAAATATTCCTACTACTCAGTACTAGCCTAGGGCCTAGGGCGTTAGCACAGTGAAGTTCTATCTTTGGACACAGATGACAGAGAAGAGTTATTTTATACAAACTCGTGACAGTTTGTTAGTCATATATCCCCAAAATGAACGTCGATGGCATAAGGTGAAAGAATCGTGAGGTTACAATCAAATCTGTGGCTTCAATGCACGAAATATTTGAGCACCCTACTAGGCCTAGCTATATCTAGCCGACGAGGACAGCGTAGGCTCTAAGAGCGTTAGTAAACTAACGACAATAGCCTAAACACATCCTGGTACAAAATGCAAGCAACTTTGAACTGATGTTCCCCAGTAACGTTAAGCCTAGTTGAATGACTTCAACGGGTGTTATAAATACCGGCTATACTCATTGCATAAACGTCGGCAGGACGTGTCGCCTGTACTGTTAAATGTTTCGATGTATTGTGTTAACCTCTAGTAATAGTTTTCTTACTTTGTGTAGTATTAGTCTAGGCCGATGGTTGCGCGCCGACAAAAATGTTAAAGTCAAACGTCTGAATTCCATAAGCAAACTAATAAAAAAAGCTCAGCTGTGACTCCGGATATCTTGTTAGTTGTCGGCTGATAAACTTGTAAATTAACTAGATCAGAGTGACCGTAACGAGAATATCTTGTCAAAACGATTTTTTATAGTCAAAAATAGTTTGACTAGAATTTCTGGTCGGAAAAATTACAAGGTCGTTTTAAGAGTGTAGCAGTGATGTGAATTTAATCGCCACTCTCTTCCCTGACAGGAGCAACCATCACCAGTAGGAGTTTACTATTCTTCACGTTGTTGTTAAATGGCCAACATAATTTACGCAACAAGGCTCACATTAGCACACCTGTTAAAACCCCATCCCTGCCCTTCCATTGTCACATTTCATACAGACTTCTTGTGGTAATATAATGGACTAATTGAATACGAATATATACTGTCAGTTATATGGCAGCCGCCATTTCTATATAGGTAGGAACTGGATAATAACTCTTTTATTTACAGAACACCATGATTAATCAGTTTCATTTGATTATTATTCTGTATTAAATATTGCTTCGCCGTATGACCTGAACTGTCATTGTAGGTATGTACAGGTTACTATAGTTGTGGGGAGTGTTTATTCAAATAGCCCATCAACAATTAAATGTTCCATATTCCTATGCTCATACCTTTGATAATACAATAGTTGAAGGCGTGGGGGTTGGGTGGGGTGGCCATTCAGAAATGGTGAAGGTAACATATTTTGAGTCAACGTAAGAAACAATTCAAAGTATTTACATGGTGTGGTAATAAATCGGAATGATTCACTAATTAGGGGATTAGTCAGGAGAAGAAATCGTTTCACTGGTGAGGACACACATAGCATAACATAAGTTTATATATGCTTCACAACATGCAGTGGTGGCAACCTAATTGTGTGTTTTTTCGTTTCCATAACAGTATAATATTCTGGAATCTCAAACAATCCTAACAATATCTTTGTACTTGAGCATGTAGCAACGTTACAGTGTACAAATGACGCAATATAAGTATAAATACACTGCATACTCGTGATATACAAAACAATTCACTTAAGCAAAATGACGTTGCCGTTGCTAAGTGAATTTATATTTCTTTTATCATTGGTAAAACGATTTTCAGCGAATCCTTCTCCATTGTCTTGGTTTCTTTCACGTTTCCAGTACTACTTATGTCTATGAATTCCGATTATTGTTCAAGCATGATACGGTTCAGTAGCCAATCATAGTAAAACGTTCACGGTTATGACTACGGATTTCTTGTTACTGATTACTCATACGTACACTCAACTTATTCATAGACTTTAGCGTGGCTTGTAAAATTACACGCACGTCATCAACATTCTTTCGTAGAGTTTTGCACAAAATTGGTTTTGTTTTCAGAGCTACACTTTACAGAGTTGGTTCCTATTTTAGAGGACACGACTACGTCCTTTCATTGTAAAGATTTATTAAAATATGAGCGAATAGGCTATGTTTTAGTTTGTTTTTAAAAAGTGGTCGCTATGAGACATGTTTGTTATGCTCTAGGTTGGTAAGTAGGTAGAAACCTTTTCCATATCTAATTATTCAAAGTATCCAACTGTTGAATTATAAAACCGATATTCTCTCAACCGTTTTGAAGTGATGATTTTTGGATGTTTGGATCAAATGTAAAGGCCTCCTACAAAGTTTAATTTTCTCAATAAAACTATTACTACAAGAAAACATTTCAATTGTTTTAGCAAACAGCTGTTTCGAGGTAAACTCCAGAAATAACATCCATAACACCACACCCAATACAGCCTCATAGAGGTGGTTAAGAGGAACGTAACTACATTTCTAGTGTTCCCTTGTTGTTGAAGTATTCTGACAAAAATATTGAGGCCTAAAAAATTGAATTTACAAGCATTATTTAGATGTAAATTGTCAGGAATTACGGAATATTTGTACGTATTATTATTGACTTAGATACGTCAACGCAGAACAGTAGGTAGAGTTGCGACAACTTACAAGTCACCGCCACTTTGCATCATTTGATACATTGTGTGTATTTTTTAGATGTGGTAATTCTCTTCTATGATTGTTGCTATAGTCAGTATCTAAGCTCTGAACTTAAGATAAACCGTCTTCACGGGTGCCAGAATATTCGAATGAGGGTAAATTGGTCACTGGGTAGGATATCGTTCATGGCAGTCAGTGGCGCAGTGGATCCGGGGCCATCACCTCCCTACCTCCGATCGCCAGTCGATGTAAAATGGTTCAGTCGGGTGAATTTTGCATTCAGCTGGGCAGAGTTGGACCACTACTGTGTGTGGAATCGACCCCACTCTTTTAAGAAACATAACATAAAGTATTTATTAACAAAATCTTACGGTTTGGCCTACCTATTTAGACATAATTTATAGTATACACGTGCCATAAAATGCTCCATTTGACTTCATTGTTTTCTCCGGCTTCAATGACTCCAGCGCTGTCCCCTCTTTTATGAAATTCTTTATTTGCTTCTGGCCCTTCCACAAGAGCTCAGTCCCCTTACTAAGTCAGTTGGAGAAAATTTGGAAGTTGCTACCTCCACCTGCGAAATCCTGTGCACGCGACTGTGGCTTTCTCCTGATCAGAATGGGCCTTGTAACACTGGCAGATAGATATGTAGACCATTAAATGTGTCTCCCTAATTACTATGCTGCAAATGCCATATGCATATAGCCCTACGCAAACCTCTTACTTCAGTGAATAAGCAATGATCTCAACTATGGTTCTTTTGTCTTTTGAAATTACCATTCAACCATACCAGAAACGAGCTGTACATGGGATAGTACACACGGGTGTTGTATACCTATATCAAGTATACATACAGACAACTAGGGTAATCTAAACATTACAGTAGTAAAACATTAGAGTTGCACTGTATGTTTGAGCAAAATCAATACACAACGTCTGGCTTTATATGTTTCTCTATATTGCAATTAAAAACTGGCGGTGTCCCTGGTTTAAATGTACCAAGTAATGACTCTGTAAAAATACAGGTGAAGATTACCAAACATTTTTACAAAATGGTTCAACTCGTAAAAATGTTTTTGAAAATAACTGACTACATTACAAACGTTAAGCAACGGCTCATATACACACAGTAGGGTATGAATATTCATCACTTACAGTTCCTCGATCAGCAAATCACTACATCACTCTACATGTAAACACGAAATACGATTACTTAACCTACTACTGACTATATATTCAGTAAATTTGCTGGACAATAAGTGGTAATGGTAAGTTCTTTGAGCCTCATCGAATGTTCGAGATTGAAAGGAGGGCCTCGATTCGAGTGATCAATCCATAATAATCTACGTTACCTTAAAGGTCTCGAATGAAGAAAAATACCTTCAAACAAAAGTAGGTCTATGCCTTGATCCAATATGTTGAATTAGGCATATCGCACGAGCCACGTTCTGTGCTGTTCTTCGCAGATACAGATTCGCCTTTTACTATATTTCATTCGCGGCTTGGTTCTTCGTGCCTTTCGTTGAGGATTAGTTAGTCACTTTGTTCTTTTGTCAGTTTTCTTGCTTCCATGCTTGCAAAAGCGGAATTTAGGAAAAAACAGTAACAATCGGATTAAGATACTATATATGTGCACTGTGTGGATACTTTGTGTAGACTAGTACATGTGCACTTGTACTATTTAGTTTACTTGTGAAGTTGTTTGGTATGAAAGATGAGTTGTGGGTTGTTTCCTCCTTACTTCATATGCATTTACTAATATACTTCCATTGGCTTGTTCAAACAAATGGGCGCGACTAAATTTATATAATTTTGTGTACCAATCATTATCGATATTCATACTTTTGATCGTATAATTATAATACTTTTTTTTGGAAAGAATTATAACAGGATTCCTTGCCAAAGCTAATTTATTTACCTAAATTGTTTGGATGGACTGCTTAAACGGTATGCCAATATTTTGGACATAAATATTTAATGTATACCTTTGTTCAAACCAACAGTAAAACTTTAACGGCAGAATAATTTCTGTGTATTCCATGTTACAACATATTTGAGCCTGTACACAGGTATTGTACCTCGTTGCCTGTTGCAAACAACAGAAACCCCATGAATGACAACCAATGTCATTTTGGGTTATATAATCTTGCACGAAAAATGTCCAAGGGACAACGGTATTGACAAACACAGCATTGAAACCTGATTCAAAGCTATCCGCAGTATTTTTGGTGTTGTTTTCGGTTCCATTTCCATTGTGATCTTGAGGGTTGGAGAAACAGACATTTAAATGTACTCTGGAAAGTGTATTGACAAACGTCAACATTATGTTAATATATTATATTAATATTAAAATAAATGTTAATCTGCCCCGAAAATCTTATTAATGGGTTCCATATTTTTTGCAAGGTCAAGGAGCAGCTCCGAAAAATCTTCTGACTTTGCTCTGCTACTTTCGGCCCAATTATTTTCTTTTCGTCTTTCTACTTAGCAAGATCATTTCTAGCCTGTGTAGATAAAGGGGAAAAACTTTGAATCATATTGTATTCACATTGTTTACTGGCAGCATGGTCCCGCGTTCGTAAGACCTTTCTTGTATATTCCTTTTACAAGGCAGTGTTACCTAGTTTACAAGAAACTTTATATCAATGGAAAGAGCAACAATTTTTGATTTCATATTTGATAAGTTTCACTAATATTGGGCTAATTTCATCTGCAAATATGCCAATTAGGCCCCCCAAGTAGCTTATTTTGGAATACATACTGCCAATAGCGATAACAATTTTGTTTTTGGTTTATTATATATCAATATAGTAGTATCTTAAATAGCTTTTATCATTTGAGGCTAAAATTGTGGAAATTGGTTGCAAAATGAACGAGATATAAGGATTGTAATAAGAACTGTGGACACGCCCCCTCCACCAGGATATATACAATACATTAACACAAATATTCAAGCACACGCACACCTGGACCGTACCGCATTATGCAAATTGTTTTCACAACGCTTGTGTGGCGCTATCCCTATTTCATTGCTTTAGTTTTGCAAGGATGCCTGTAAAGAACATAACATTTATCGGATTTTTAATAAAAAGGGTGTAAGGTGAGCGATATATGATCTTTTTGAAACAATGAAGAGATTTTTCTGCTTTTGGACGGGTTTTTGGCAAGATTCCGATGGTAATTCAAATGTCCAATTCTCTATAGCCCTGATCTTTTCAGGTTAGTTTTTATATGTTAGGCTTGTTTTAGAACATTTATGAAGGTGCTGGCCTGTTTCTAAGTAAAACCTAGACTTCTTTTTGAAAATTAAAAGGTCAACATGTATACTTTCTACACTTTCTGAATCAAAACAATGGTTGAACCAAAATTTTTGAAATAATCATCAATATCATAGGTTTTTATTTTAATAGATAAATATTTCAGCTTTGTTCTAACACGCAAACTAACATCTAGAAGCATTGGAAAGATACAATTTGTTCAAAGTGTAAATTTGTTAATAAACTATTGCTGCTTCATTGCTCTAAAATATTTTGGTAAGCATAGAACAGGTGATAATTGACATGTACTTTCAATATTTCAAAGTCGGCCGTGAATTATAAGTATATTCAAATATCGGATAAGTTATCATTTATCCAATTTTATCAATTTAACTTACTGGTAGAGGGAAAAAACATCTCTCTAAAAGTCTTTTACCAATCTTAACAGCTCCAAGTAAATAGTAACACGTTAAAGCATAGACGGTTTACTTTGTCCATTCAATGTAATTTCTATTCGCGCAGCTTTGCACTATGGAGTCCGATATGTTCATGCACATCCACGGTTATTATAGTTATCTTAGACATTTCAAAGCTGACGTGTACGTTCTATTAGTTATATCAGTTCTAGTGTATTGACCTCAAAATGATAAAGGTGTACAATGAAATATGTAAGTGAACATTTTATGTCACGCTCTCACCTTTATTATCTGGAATGGATTGTATTTACCGATTAGCAACCAGCAGAATAAAAACAGTCGGAATCGGGACGCTGTTTTGGAAAAAATGTATTATTGAATTATCAAAATTACTAAATGACTTTGCTTTGGTAACACCAAAGTTGAACCTAACCTAAAGCACATTGTAGCTAAAGTTACAATAATCTCTCTCAGCCTATCGATGTGAGAGAACACCAACACAGAAATCTTCTCACTTCTGCTAAATGTCGCCATTGTGTCTCATTTAATAACTATCTGAATATACAAGAGTGGACACACTGTCAAGAATTTATCAAAGTGATATACATATCCCTGTAACCCATGTAAAGGAAACGATATTGTTAAAACCATATCCAATTAGATTACAACTTACATCAATATTACTTAGTGCTACTCGAGCTGCAACGGATCTTCCTCCAACGCAGCCAGACCAACCTCCCATAGAGAGGCAGCCATGTAACCATCAGAAAGGTCGGTGTCAGCGTCGAGTTATCGCCTCACAAAGAAACGGAATGTTATATTTGCATCACCAAGAGCTGGTTCTGGAATTGTCTCTAAAAGTTGATCATACGAAGCTTCTTCTGCTCATTCTGCTACCGGAGCAAAATATTTCGCTTTTGAGAAATGATCATTAACAAAAATTCTTGTTTTAATCCCCAATGACTTTCTCGACCGAAAACCCGATGTTCACACCAGCTCTGTCTAGTCCTACTAATTCCCATAAATTATTACCCTAATTCTCCAATTGTGAAAAGAATCCATGCTGCCCCAGCGATTGACATTACACCACTTACGATTCCTGCCAAACTTCCACCAATGACGCCATAGTTTGTCTCCTTCATGTAGTAAATCGCTGTCTCAGCTAATCTGTGTGCATCTGTAATCGTCTCTTCGGAGAAGACTTTTTCGTTTGTTGATAATGGAAAATCCTTCAAAATATTGAAAATAATTGAGTTATGTATTTATATTACATAGTGATCATACATAACAACGATGATCATAATTATACTTCTTAGTTACTGACAGTCAAGTGTACTTTTGTTAATGACAATAAGCGACGAAGACAATACACTTTCAAATATCATAGTTCTCTATGTATAACATTGACATTAGGAAAACAGCGCGTACTTAATTAAGTCAATGCAGGATTATATGCTACTAATGATTAGCAGTTTCGTAAGGACACGCCGGAGTGCAATTGACATGTTCATATCCTACGGGAATGAAATCACATAAACGCATTGTAAAACATGTACCGATGTACACTGAGACACTTAAAATACCTCAACCCCATGGGCCCAACTGAAGGACATAATGTAAAAATTTTATATTACTTGTATATAATACTTGTGAACAAGAAATGCTCTTATGAAATGGTGATAGAGTATATTGTTTTGAACCCTGCAAAAACAGCACAAGTTTGTATCAAGGCGCCCTCTATTTAGCAGAACGTTTTAACGATCCATCCCCGGGAAGACATGACCCCACACCTCCCAATGACAATAATGATGTACTGTGTGATACGTCATTAAGTTTAGGAAAAGCTAACATAATATATTTTAATAAATTCATATCGATATTTCCAAATCATCTTACTTTTTCCGAAAGTGTGTTAGTAAATCGATTTTACGAGTCACAAGTGAACGCTTGGTTGTTACCAGTAAACTTAATACTTGATTATGATAAATGCAACGCAGAGTGCAACAAACTGATGAGCATAAGATAAATCGAATAATAATATGAGTTTAATTATGGATATGAGTATTACCTAGTTGCAGCACGGTAGATTGAATTATCCGCGAAAATGTATGCCAATTACATTGATGCAACACATTGATAACTTGGATGAAGGATTACAATACCAGAATCTCATTAAGACACATCAAACAAAACCTCAAAGCTTCAAATGCATTATTAACCATCAGTTTCAAAATTGTTGCTACGTTCCCCCTCTGGGTTGTTATTTCACATCTGTCTACAACAGAGGTACACTCTAGAAACAGAAGAGTGAATTTCTTACTCTCTTCGCGGAGTGAATTTTTCTCAATTCAAAGGAGTGGAAAATGCACTCCATTAGACGACAGTAACCATAGCATTTCAAACCCGACTTAAGTATTCACTCTTTACGAAGAGTGAACATATTAGCCAATCAAATTCACGGACGCCCACTCTTTGTGGAGTGATCAAACGTTTTGCGAACAACCGAGGTATTTGCATTTACGTGATATTTTACCCGTTTGCCTCTCCTCGTTCTCTGGTTTGCATCTTATAAACTTGTCAGTTACGCAGTGGCTGGATGAAAGGTGATGATATTCAGTTGATGGATGTAAGTTTATCAAGAAAATGTTGAAAGAACGTGAAATTGTGAAGAACTTAGACTAGAGATCGCCTCGGACTTCTGCGCGTACGTTCGATATGCTATATCGTTACGCTTAACCGTGTACTTTAGTAGAAACATTGTTCATTAGGCTGGTCGCTATGCACTTTTGCACATAGGCTAGCTGTACGGAGATAAGGCCTATTCTTAATGTTATGAATACCACAGTACCAGGCATAGTTCTACGTAGTGGGCCAGAAGTTAATGCAGCTTCGGCCTATGAATTGTGTTTTTCTATAAAATTGGCTTATTTCACGTATCAAGATGTAATGTCACAAACTAACACAGATACACCAGTAAGATAGTGACTAGTTATCAGGGTAAATACTTTGTGCACAGGTGGGAAATTCGGAATAGGCCGGCAGAAGGGAAATTTTCCTGAGAGAATTATAAAATCATAAATAATAGAAACAAGCAACTTCGGGCGACAAACAAATTAAGCATAACTATCATGAATAGCAATAGCAGATATGGTTTATATCAAAACTAATAAAAGACAATATCTTTTTTTATATTCAAGGGAGAACGATACCATGTAACGCCTTAACTTAAGATTCTAGCATTCACAGTACAGACAGCAATTAAAGTGTAATATATACTTATAGGACTATACCTACTTTAGAAGACCAGTCGAAGTCTTACAGGAAATAGTATAAAACCTTGCCCTTTACCAGTCAATGCATAACATTGTATTTAACCACCCTCACTCCTTAATTCACAAGGGGATACAAATATGGGTAGAAAAAACATTAAACCATCTGCTGTGCTGGAAAATCTGAATGATTTGATTACAACAGGAAATGTTGATGTTCCAAGGCAACAGAGAAAGCAACTTATGCCAGAAGATTGCATGAACTTGTAACTCCTGAAAGGGAATATCCTAAGAGAGTTACAAATGCCAACACACAGTCTAAGGTCACTGTTAATGCAATACAGAAAAAGTACTATTTGATTGTGTTTGGTATGAACTTTATTTAGCTTTCTTTACTCTGCTAATAGTTGGATAGTATTTAATAGACACAATTGATTGCGATGTTAAAGTGTACCACATAATTAAAATTAAAACACCTGCCCGTTCTATCCATAACAACACATTTTAAACTGAGTAATAATGTTTGGAAACAACTTTTTCTTCAAGGTGGGCACCAATATTGGCCAATGTATGAAGGAGAAGCTCAGGAAGTATACCAACCTTTTCTGTTGAGGCTAGGTCCAGACACAAGTCCAACTCAATTTGTTCACATTTGTAATTCAACAAGCCTACCAGTTGGAGACTTCTTCACAATTTCATTTAACAGGTATTGTAATGTCCTATGCAGCCCAAAAGCAATTAACGTCAAAAGATTGCATCAGCATATGCCTGTAACACACAGTGTAAGGTCACTCTTAGTGCAATACAAAAAAAGTACTGGTTATTAATGTTTTGAAATTATTTTTTCCTTTCAGGTGGGCACCAATATTGGCCAGTTTGTTAAGGAGAATCCCCTGAATAATACCAACCGTTTCTGTTCAAGGCTAGGTCCAGACACAAGGCCTAATAAATGTGTTACTAATTGTGATTCAACAAGCTCACCAGTTGGAGACTCCATTACAGTTGCATTGAACAGGCTTTTAAAGTTTCACTATGTTTTAAATCAGATCGCCACTCCATTAACAAATTTATCAATATTTTGGAAGGGCTGGTATGTTAAGGTGTTAAGCCCAGATAAGGTAAGAGCGCAAGTAAGGTCTATGAATGTTAATCTGGCAAGTGTGTGAGATATTTGAAAGATTTAAAGGTATGTAAAGACGTAGCTACTACTTTACTTAAAATATCATAACAACCCCCCCCCCCCCCTGCTATTTTTACTATTCAAATACCATCTGTTCTTACTCCTAATTGTATACACTTCTATATGAAAGATAACTTTGATTTATATGGATACCTTTAAATTCCCACTTTTCTATTGTATTATAACTAGCTGGATAGCTTTAAGAAAATACAATTTACTGTGACTGGGTTTTATCACTTCAGGAAACTTGTACATGTTGTGTTTTCCATTCCCTCATCATTGTATGAATTTTTTTCTTTTGCAAATGCAGAACCTTGCCTCTCGGCTTTAAACTATTGAGACAGAACCCTGACTAAATGTACCCTTCTGATATTCTTTCTAGTGTCGATTGTTCAGGGTAGTTGAAGTTAATAAGCGATTTATATCCTTTGTAGTTTGTATGTATATAATGCTTGAACTTCAGCAAGGAAGTTAATAGGCCCAAGTAGGTCGCATATTCAAGATATGTAAACTTTCATTCTTACACATACAAGGCATCGGTATCTTATGAACACTTATGCAAGTTGGTGAGCTAAGAACATAAGATATTTTAATTGATCTCTGTACATGCTTGTAGGTGCATGTGTATTTGCCATGTGTGCGCTGTAAATAGCTTTTTTTGTCACTGGAGCTGCTTTCGTGGAGGTACAGTGTCTGCATTAGAATAAGATGTCTTTGGTTCAATCTCCATATATGTCTGTGCTTGTCTGAGATAGTCAGAGATAAGGTGAACTGCACTTGAACATCTTAGTAAAAATTGAGTTGGGTACTCTTGATTATGACTTGAAAGTGTTGGAAATAACTAAAACCAGTATAAATTTACAAATGGGGGGGGGGTGGAAGTTCATTATTTGATTTATGGGTTTCTGATTGTTTAAAATACAACGTCACTCTATATATAATATTAAGGATATTAGCTATTTGGATATTAAGTGATTTCTTACTGACATATTGGTATAGGCTATTGTACTTATTATTCTGGATATGGTACAATTTATGGTTTCCCAAACATTGTAGGTCGGTGGGAATAAATAATTTACTTTAAGTCGTCATGAAGGTATGTTTCATTCATAACTGCTATACAAATGTAACCTCAATGGATGATTTATTCTTTACAATGATTTAATCAATAGCATTTGAAAAATTTAAACCACATGATTCACATTCAATTTGTGATATATTTTTCATTCATCATTTTACATTATTACTTTATATGGTACCAATGCTTCTGTTTAAAGCACTGTACAATCTAAACCTATTTTCAGACTCTACCGTCATGTTGAACTTTCATGAATTCCCTGTAAAATGGTTAATTGAAATTCTTTTAGGAGGGTATTGTTGCAAAACCAACTTGAATCTTTGTTTTTCCATTCCCATAGTCAGAACATAGACTAAGTCGAGCCTTAATATGAATTCATAATACTTCTGTACTTTGTTAATTTCCTCTCAAAATATTTTACATAACTTGCTACTAGTCTAGACCTAATAGTTTTTGCGACCTAGGCCGTTGACGGGTGTAAATTTACATACAATATATTGTTTAATATCTATGTCTTATTTGCAAAAACATTTTTGAGGTATTGCAAAAACACTTTTAAACTGGTTTTATTGAGAACAATGTTGAATATTAGAAAATCACATTGCATGAAGGTATTATTTAGGTGACTAAGTGCATCAATTATTGCATATTCCTGTGCCCTAGCAGTTTTATTTTTTTCGCTTTATTCGGTTAATGAAACATTTATATCAGTTTTACTGTTTACAATATATTTGATTCAAACAAATATTTGTATTTCCGACCAATGTTTGTTATATTCTTTTTAAATCTTGAACATCAAAATTGTCCACACGGCCTAAACTATCTGGGCAAGAGATTCGCAGCATAACGGACCGGATCTATAAGCCATAATTTGCTATACAAGCCACAGTCACCTGTATTAGTTGTTCCATAATGACCTCTTATTGAATTATTACTCCTTTGCAGGTGATTCGCCGTATGCTGTCATTTTGAATCCTTCACGTCAGCTTCGTGACATTCATGTTCCATTGGACCATCATTACCTTGTTCATGCATCCCCTTTCTCATCGTCCAGACGTCCAATTGTCGAACAGGTGAGGTTGTTCGTTGTCTCTTAGAAGATTGTTGAGTCTCATGTGTTTCTTTTCTGCTTCAAATATGTTTTGTATTAGAGGCCTGGACGATGAGGCTGTGTTTTAAATGTTGAACATATTACCTAATCACATATATTTCACTAGAAATGGAATGGTTTTTGCTATAATATGATATACAGAGGTCACACTGGGCAGTCAAGCTCACTAGATAATTGTACGGTAAGTCCTTCGTGATGCCATCTTGACAACGTCGCTGTCAGTCCTGTGTAGTATCCCAACAAGAATCTTAAGTTTTTAAAGTTTAGTTTAAAAAAAGTTTCGGTCTGTTACAATGAATAGTCTCTATATTTCAGAAAATCTCAAACATTTATTCAGATACCAGGGAATAGTTGAGGAAAAGGTAAAAAGCTATTTAGGATATGTTAGCCTCGCGTTGTTCTCTTGATAAAATCCATGATATTTTGAAGTGCATTTGAAGTTATTCACTCCTCCCCAAAAAACGCGATGATTGAATACATTCTCACTGAATGTTTCGTCTTGACTTAATATGACAGTAGATGACTATACATGCTATATGTGTGAGAAGGCACTAGTTACGAAGCTATGTTTCGATTAACGTTGTCGTTCTGAAACCGAACGAAAACTTTCAAGCGATCCATATAATATTGTAACGTGAGTGGTCTTTATACTCCTCCGCAGTAAGCTGTGCACATAGCTACTAAACCAGCCATGTCATGAATATTCATGTAGTCTATTTGGGCTTTCGTGTAATTTTGGAGGGTTAAATGTTAATTCATAGGTTTAACAGTCTAATTAAGAAATATATGGCTTTAGCAAATTAATATTATCATTAGGTTAAATGTATACAATTTATCTGCATATGTTTGAGGGGATGATGCTGTTGTTGTTGTTGTTTAGTGAATAGTTAAAGGGATTATACTTCACATGTTGTATTTTACTATTGAGTAAAAGTGAGACAACAGTACAAACGAAGTAGTTTTTTTCTGAGAACAGGAAAGTACAGACACGTAAATGCTTATGTATTTTCTGTTCTGTATCGAGGAGAATGGGTGATACACACCCGACGATGATCACACAATTATAGTCTCGTTGCAAGGAAACTGGGGTTGAGAGCGGATCAGTCGTGCCCGGGTTCTTTCCTGGGTGTCTTTCTTAAAAAGTACTTGTGGGCAGATTTTTTTTTTTGTTTCTACTCGGCACCTCACTCGGGTCTCTAATTTTACCTTGGTAACGATTCGTAGGCTAGCAACGTTACCAATGGGGCCTGGTAGTGCTGCTGGGGGGGGGGGGGGGGGGGGCTGACAGTGCTGGACTTTTGGCTATGCTGAGGAGCTCGGAACGCAACAATATGCTCCAGTAAACTTATGGACCGACTCAACCAAGAGACTTTCTAAGCAAACCACCTATATATACCATCTTAAAACTTAATTATTTCATAGTAATAACTATTGTACTGAAAACTTTAAGCGGGCGGCTGCAAATCAGATTCAGCGTTCACATTTAGCTACTGAAGTCTTTTTTCGTTGCTTTACAAATGCTTGTCTCAGTACGTATATGAAAGGAGCTCAAACTATCCATTTCTTCAAATTTCACCGGAGTCTTACTTGCCTTTC
>KN884927.1:6509-35697 GCA_000934455.1 Apostichopus parvimensis | reverse complement strand
TTTCGTTGCTTTACAAATGCTTGTCTCAGTACGTATATGAAAGGAGCTCAAACTATCCATTTCTTCAAATTTCACCGGAGTCTTACTTGCCTTTCTTGTTCATTGTCGATATTAGTATTTTCTTTTTCATTCGTTCTAAATGCCCTACTAACTGTGAATTGTTGTTTCGTACTCACCCAATTTGTAATCTAGTTTCCCCATATAATTTTCTGACTAAAAAAAATATACATGACATTCCCTATTGTAGTAGTGTAATGGGGTTATGAAATGAGTTGTGTCCCTCAGCAGACACGATTCTACTTTTATAAAAGACAATAATGTCAAAACGACCATGTGCTTTCCCTTTATATACGTTTTGTTTATTTATCAAATCTGTCATGTAATGTATTCTTGATGAAATTTAATTCATCGGTACAACACTACAATATCCTCATTAGTGTAAGTGAAACCTATAGAACAGAACTTGATTTGGTACTGATATCTAGATTTTGGTCGTCTTTTTCCTAGGAACATGGGTAATCTACACTTATTGCTGACATTGGTCGTGCGCTTGTTCTTGTGTGAACAATGTAAGTATAAGTGGTGACTATGCCGTATTTGTTTATTTTTATGGTAAATGTCTGTTACATACCTTTTTTTCCCTAAGCGTGGTTGAAAGGGAAATTTCCGTTGGGTCGTTGTCGGGCAAAGATCATTGCTGCCTGCGTTCAATAATGTTTAGGGTGTGACCGTTTATACCAGCCTCCTTTCTTTGCATATGTACGTTTTATGTGAGTCATGTGTGTCATTTCTCTCCTAGTTCAGAAATCTTAAGTAGTATGTAAATATACTATATGTTTTATATTGGCTTTGGAGGGTTAGGTATCGTACTTGTTTTCTTTTTTATGATCACATTTTAGAGATTTACATTTAATCTGATTTTGATATATGCTTGTGCCTGTTATCTTTATTGCCTTTTAGTGATTTTATTTTTAGAGTATTTTAAGGTAAAGTGTTGTCATTGAAGGTTCTAATGTCCAACTTCTTACATTTAAAGTGTTATATTTCTAACACTATCTTGTTGCTACCAAATACCTTTGAACGACGAGTGAATCGATCACGATTGAGCATGTTGTAACACATTCAATGCAAATTTGGAAACATATTGATGCACCAGTTGTCGAACCAAAATTTGCATATAGCATACACAGTATCAACATGCCTGTGTAAGCTTTTGTTTTAGGCTGGGAAGGGGTCGGGTTGTTGATGCCGTGGACTTGTGGGGAGGGTATTTCTCCCTGCTTAATTTTTGTATTATAAGCTTAAATGAGAAATGCTGATATCTCGTGCCGGTTTAATATCTCATTTGACAAACATGTATTTGGAACATTGCAGTGGCAAATAAATTGTGTTATGACATTGCTACGTTTGACTGTTTTCCTTTCTGACAGCAACTGTTGGAATCTAGCAAGATAACCTGACGAGATGTAACACTCCACAATTTCTTGAGCTAGGGAAGAGCCAAGTGTCAACGTGTCCATTTCCTCTTAGTATATCTGCTGTTATTTGGTTCAGCAAGTTTAGTATATCTCGAAGGGAAACTTTGATATCGATGGAATGATCTGCCCAACGTAGAGAGGGTTATATTTTGGAGATTACAACGTCGATCCCACTGGATTATTGGTTTTAAACAACGTCACCGTTCAACATTGAACTTCGTTTGCTGCCACCCTCGTGGTATCAAGAACACAAGTCCTGTATACAAATTCGATTGAAGTAAAAACTAAAGGTAAACGAAAGAATATATTAAATTACTTAATAGGCACAAATCGTAGGGAGTGTGTCTTTGTAACCGTATCTGCAATACGAATTGTCTCTTTGTTTTCCCTCCAATGGTACCAATCTTATAATGTTTTCAAAGGAATGTGTCAGCCATTCTACGAACAATTCCCTACTCAAATATTCCATGATTATCAGTTTTGTTTTAGATTCGTTGATTAAGAAAGGATAAGATTAGAAAGGTTACTAACTTTTTGTTTCCGAGAGCGGTTCCAAGAGGCGCGTAAATTGGTAACTTTTACCAGGAGAGTGATGTTAGTTGTGGGGGCGTAGGTAGGAAGATACTCTGATATTTGATGGAGCTCGAAATATTAATAAATTTCTCGATTGATCTTAATGTTTTTCTCATCACTGCATGAATTTACAACATTTGTATCACTCACAGTGTATTCAGTGCCACCACGTGTAGTAATAAATGATTGTAACGATATGAATGATTACCTTATTGTTACCAGACCTCAGGGAAACATAACTTGTTCCATTGTTGGAGTACGTCCGAGGGTCATTTTGGGGTGGATATCGGAAAACGACTCTTTGATCGCGTTTGTCAACCAAGGAGTGCAAGTTATTGAAAGGGCTAACTTTATGTTATCAAATGGAGTTGTTATTTTAATGCTGTGCTGTATTATAGGATACCACTGACATGTCCTGATGTTTGTTGCTCGACGACATGTCATGATTAAGTTATGTTAAGAAATTAGAGGAGGGGGAGGGCAAATTTCGAGCTCGACCAAGTCGATCATTTTTTCAATGTGCCCCCATTCCCTAACACTTAAAACTATGGTAACGTTACCTAATGAATTTTTCTTTACTTAACTTAAACAGTTTATGGCTGAGTGTCACCCATTACATTGTTGAAGATATATTTCAACTACAAATATTAACTTGACATATTGTAGAGAAGGCCAAGGGCTTAGCCAAGATTTCATCTCAGGGAGATGGGGTGGATTCAATGTTTTGACCTGTCAACGAGAACGTTTGCATACCGGGGCCCGCCATAGGCCCCTGTATGCAATATTATATGATGGACATTAGAGACTTCAGAGCTTTCAAAGTTAATTCAATCGACCGAGATATTATACGTGTAAAATGATATTAAAATGTTCAAAATTCTGCATATGATTAGCCTAATATTTATTAGTTTTTGAGTAGAAATTATTCAAGTAGGTAATAAATCACTCAAGATAAAAGCTTATTGTAGTATAATCTGTGGCACCGTGTGAGTAGCCAGTGATACAAAACACACAATATGATGGTGTCACGGTGGTGGTACCAGTTGAAGTTTGCAGAACACAACCTGGTTTTCACTTTTTCTGTGATACAACTGGTCAAATTTAGAGAATGCTCCGGCAAGGCCAAAAACATATCCGTTCGATTTCTGCCCCTGTATACGTAGCCTACTATTTGGTAGTTAGCATTCCTTGACGACAGGGTGACTCTTGGTAGGCTGCCGCCGTAGATAGCTTATCTGCAGTGTGTATTAAATAAACCGCTATGCCTATTAAATATAATTGTATGTGTGTATGTAGGGGGAAGGGGCGCCCCTAGCTTCGGGCTTGAAGAAGTCACTATACTCTTGTTTGGTAACACTGTGTGCTGTGTTCTTATATTTGCAGGACATAAAAGTATCGATCACACTCTGTTTAAAAAAAAAAAAAACCTATTGTATTTTCTTTTTAATTGGATGATTAATTTTTCAGTGCAGCTTCTTAATTTCCCGAGTCAATTTTATAATATGGAAAGAGAGGTATAGCAGTAGAATTTTAACAAATAGGTTAAACAAAATTCTTTTCAATTGTTTTGTCTGCTTCGGCATTAATGTCATTACTCGACTTATATATGTATAGTCGTTGGAGACAACATTTCGGTATAAACGGTATAATTAAGTTATAATAAAAGGATTAAAAAGTTCTAAACATACACGTGATATAACAGGCACAGTAGCAGGTTATCTGTTGGGTAGCACATGTGGGAATGGGAGTGGGTGCGGGCTATTAGCGATGAAAGGAGCAAAATGTTAGGATATTATTTAACTTGAGACGCAATTGGCTGGTAATAATTTGAGAATTCCCATAAATTACGGATTAACTTCAACCGTGAACTGGTTTAACCAAGGCTTTCGATTCATGTTGAAATTTTCGTCCATTATTTGTTATTGTCTACCAATGTATGTTGAAGCAGTGAGGCGAGGGGATGGGGGAGGTTACAAGACATTTCACTGAAAGGGGAAGGAGGCTCTTGCCCTGCTCTTCCCGCTGGTTACGCCACTGCTTTGTAGTATTTAGAAGAACAGTATATCGTATAAAAGAGTAACAAAACAGTTTATCCAGTATTTCAGAGCTTTGAAAGGGACGGCAATGTTGTTGTATGAATATTAATGGAACTAATCCATGAAGTATTTACTAATTGGCCATTGTATTAGTGGACTTCTGCATCTTGTTAGAAATAACCGACGGAATCGGTGGGGGAGTCATGTTACCAACAGTTATTTGTTAAGTTAGTTTTGAGGAGCTCGATTCAAGACCTTGACAGAAAAGGATGTTGCTTTATCTATTCTATTTGTTTTCAAAAGCAAACTGGAACAACTTTTATATTTATAAAGAGTCCATCATGAGAATTTACTATATACTTAAATTATGACGATACTTCAATATTAATATATTGAATTCAGACTATGAGATCAGTCAGATAAGTTTAAATACTCTTTTTGTATTCTTGCCATGGCCATAGACAAAGTGTATAAGTTGTTGGTGTGCTAACTTCGTACACTGTACTTGGTATGTGTGCAGTATACTGCAGTACACACTGTATCCTTAATACTGTTTATCGCACCTCTTGTGCCGAGTATTGGTACAGTTTCACGTCAACCTATTTGGCTAGTAAGATTTTATCATACTGAGTGTGTGGTCAGTTTTTTTTTATGTATTTTCAATTTAACTATATATATGAAGTGATATTATACCCTTTTAAAGTTCCTATCAAACTCCTGCAAGATCTTAACCCCTTTGCACTTTTCACCTTCAAGTTTCCCCCTCGATAATTCCCGCCGTGTCCGAATAAAGAAACACATTAGAAATTGTTCGGTTCAGTTTCAGATGTCTAGTTTATGAGCCTGTATCTTCAGACAAAGAAAAATAAAAATGTTGTTTCTTTCTTGCATATGATTGGTTCATTCAGTGATAGATTCCATGAATATTACTTATGTTCCGATCAGATGCCTCATCGCGTGTGACCACATGTTTTGTAATTTCTCAGCAGATTTTAAGGAGCAAAGTAGTTCTGGAAAAGGAATCAACTAGTGCTCAACATCATTGTCATGGCCAAATAATTAATACCTATTTATTGTTTCCAAACAGTATCCTGACGTAATTTTACATCGTTTAATTGAACTTTAAATTGTCACAGAGGGAATAACTCATATTGAAATCAATTATTATTTATGATTGTTAAACTAGTACTGAAAATGATCATTCAAGGGAATATCTAAATGCTTTATTCATGCATCCCTCTTTTGTATTTGACTAGAAGTCTGTCAATCATATGCTTTCTTGGACTCCATATCAAGGGATGTATAATACTTACAGGTACCAAGCTGACATGCATTTCTTTTGATGCATGTTCGGTGATACTAAGTAACAGCAACAAACTAAATAATATGTGTCGGGGAGGGGGTGCACATTGGTTGCATCATATGTTCACCTTCTCTACTTGTGAAGTTCAACTATTATTTTCTGTTTATTTTTAACTTTAATGGAGCTGTGCTCATCGGCATATCTAAGCCGGTTATGCTATGTACCTGTTAATTGTTTGTCTTCACTTTCTTTAGTAATAAAGCAAGAGTAAGCCAGTAATTCGTCTTCGTGTTTATGTAAACGGTACTGAGTATTCCAAAACAAACAGTACTTATTTCATTCATAACGTAAATACTATAGCGGATGGGAACAAGAACTCACCAACGTGAGTATTTGCAGTCTGTTCCTGAACTGTTAGCATTGAACCACTTGGACTTAACTTGTTTGCCAAATGTCATCCTTTAATAAGCGAGTTCAGAGAAGAGTTTATTTGCATTGCGCAATGGAGGTCAAGAGGTCAAATAAGAATACTCTCGCTGAGACGAGAGTTATCTGTTCGCGTACCCACGCTAACTTAATGAGCACTCACCCTAAACGTTATAAATCGCTTACGTCATTTACGTCTAAATTTACTCTGTTTTTTCGCTTCGGGATGGATATTCCTACAAGTTTGGAAGAGTTTAAACTCTGGAGAGTTGACAGACTGAAGGAATTTTTAAAGAAACGAAATTTGAAGATGAGTGGCCGGAAAGAAGAGTTGGTTGCTTTAGCGTATGCTGCCGTTCAGATGAACATTGCTGAAGTGAACATAGCAGATGCGCGAAATGAAAAGGCAGATGACTACGCAACGGTACTTCAGGTTGAAGGAGAGACACTGCCCGATCCTTTTTCGGATTTACCACTTGCATGGGAAGGCGAAGTTGCAATGGAAAAATGGCCGCCTTGCATGTACATTGATATTGCACATTATTTTACCAGTATTGATAACATTGAACTGAAGCAAAGACTGATGACGGACTATAAAGATGGTAAAGCCTTCAGCTATTTAGAGTCTGGGTGGCTCGGGGAAATTTTTTACAGTGCCATTTCTGCCGAGTCAAGGTTGTGCTTTCTAAAGGCAGAGTGTACACCATCGCAGCGTATCAATAATATTCCTTGGAAAGCTTGGATTTGTCTGGAGAAATCTTCTGGAAAGATCATGCGTGGATATTGTACTTGTTTTGCTGGGTAAGTTTCATAGTTTCAGATCAGCAGACAATATCTTAATGGGTTAAGTTAGCAAGCAATCATATGTCTTGAGATATTCAAACAGAGGTCAGAAATAAAAGATAAAGTACATGCCTGGGCCCTAAGGTTTAAATGTTCCTTATCAGTAGAAACTGCATCAATTGTATAAATCTAAATTTCAATATCAAACCAAAAAAGTAAATAAAACCATACCAGAACTGCATGCCAAGTCATTTGAAAAAGTGAAGGAATTTTTATTTTGGCCCTTCAATCCCCTTTTGTAGGGGTGTACTGGAACTCAGTTCAGGTTGGAAACCTTCACTTAACAATGTTTGGGTTCCAGCTGGAACTCTGCTTGATTCTGGCCTGTATATATATGAATGATTTTAATGAGTGTTTCAAAAGAACGTTAAACTTCATAATTAAAAACACATTTTGTTATCTTTTTTTCTTACTACAGGCTTGGATCTTCGTGCAATCATGTGGGAGCCATAATGTAAAAAGTAGATTTAGCTTGGAGGACAGGCCGCACCCGACGCTCTGTTACTGGTCAGGAGTGTGCCTGGAACAGGTACGGAGCAAAGAAGAATGTTCAACCAAAGAGGGTGGCTGATATGGACTGGAGTAAGCTTCACTTTTCAAAACATGGTAAGAAATGAAATGAAAATAACTGGTGTTTTAATTAAGATCTGAAGACTTGCTTATAATATCATAGCAAAAGTATAAAAAAAAAAATCTTACACTTAAAGGAAAGTTTAATTCATCATTTTATAATAGCTGTCACCTGTCCCGGACTCTAGCAAATGCCACGTTATATTCTTTGTACATCATAACAGAAAAAAGGAGACAGAGAAAGCTACTCCAGCTCTCAGCTGGCTGACCAACTACTGCACCTTATGCCAGAATGTCCAGACGCATGCTTCCTCCAACAAGTGGATATTGGTCTAAGCCTACCAATTTATGCTTCTGAAATTAAATTAAATCATTTTGTTTTTATTCTGCTTTTAGGTTTGCAGTCGCCAATCAATCCGCCTGAGCGCCAATTGTTCAGCCCCAACCAAAAGGAGAAAGCTATTCCAGCTCTCAGCCTGCTGACCAACCACCTGTTCCCAGCTTGTCCAGATGCGTGCTTCCTGCAACAAGTGGATATTGGTCTGAGCAAACCAAATTATGCTACGGAAAGTGATGTGAACATTGAAAGGACAGTGGATGTCTCTACGACCGCTTGCATCCCACCTCCCATCACAACACTTGCTAGAACAATGGACAATTTCTTTGAAACGCATCCGGTATTTACTGATGAACAGGTGAAACAAATCGAAGAAGAGAAAAGAGGGCAAGCTAGCAACCCAACATGGGTTGCGCAAAGGCAAGGGAGGATTACGGCATCAAAGGTTCATGCAGTTGTGACCCGTGTAAGAACAATTAGCAGAGCAAAGTCACCGATTGACACAACTGGTTTGGTCAATTTAATTTCAGGGATTTCATCTCCCAATCCAGACTTGCCTGCCCTGAAGTATGGCAGAGAGATGGAGTCACAAGCCAGGAATAATTATGTTTCAGTTATGCGTACCCATGGCCACCCATCCACCACGGTGACCGATTGTGGACTTTTTGTACACCCTCAATTAATTTATTTAGCCGCCACACCAGATGGGATTGTGAACTGTAAGTGTTGTGGTACGGGACTGTTGGAGATTAAATGCCCACTGTCAATTTCTGACCAGATTCCTTCCTCAGATTGTGTTCCATACTTGGTAGAGGATGATAAAGGTAAAGATGTTTTGAAAAGGTCCCATGGCTATTACTTCCAAGTTCAGGTGCAGCTTGGAGTCACCATGACACAATGGTGTGACTTTTTTGTATTTTCAACCCATGGCTATGTCAGAGAAAGAATATATTTTAACGAAGAAATCTGGCAAGAAATTTTAAAGTCAACTATGTTCTTTTTTACTATTATTTATGCTAAAACCTTAACTGGTACATAACTTCCATTTTTAAGCTCTTGAAAAAGAGTCATTTCTGTGGATATTGCCAACAATAGTAATACATGTACTATATGATTCAGATTAAGAGCCTGGTATCAGCATTTTATTTTCTTCTAAAAGCTTAAATTGTATTTTTCTCAACAATCTTCCACTTAGAATATATTTTGGTTATGGTATTTTCCCATAATACATAGTAGCTCATGTTTTGTAGATTTTACGCTTCTGTTTGTAACATAATCATGGGTAACAAGGAACACTATGCAATGGGAGTAGTATAAGTCAAGGGAAATGAATGGTCACTGAAAACTGATCCTGTCAAGTAGGTTCTCATATGACCACCAGTTGATTATTTTATGTTTATAACAAACAAGAGGTTGTGCATGATTTAAAAAAAAAACATTTTGTGCAGAATATGTTATAGTCATTGGCTGTTGTTTATTCAAAGTTCTCATTAACTGTTTGAAAGGTCGCAACTTACACAGATAACAGGTACAGAATGCGTATGGTTTACTGACTTTCAATGTTATATTCAGCAGCAATATAAGAAAATATTAGCATAATACTTTTGTTCAAGAACAAAGTTGATATGATTTGGGTTTGTACATAACACTATAAATAGTCGATATATGCTATTTGCAAACTAAAAATAGTAAGGTTGCTGGAGATAAACATGTTTTCGCTTTAATTTGTATATACATTGACATCTTTCTTTTCTATATGTTAATACTAAATAAACTGTAAAAGACACTACTGTAAATATTGTGACCAACCTTTTAAGTTTTTGAATCAGAGAAATACAATTCCAGAATGGAAACTTGACTCCCATAAGAGTTATTTTGTCACCAATATTGTTTTGTTTCTTCACACTTAAGTATCTAAGTTGAAGTTTAAATGTTGCTGTTAAAATAGAAATATGTAGCTATAGGCAAGTTGATTGAGGAGTTGTGGAAGGCATTGGCTCTAGATATTGCATAATAAAATACTTGTAGCTACGTAACTTAAGTTAACAGATAAAAAGTAGAAATATATGGCATATGTAGGCAAGATGACAACTGTAGTACCTGAAAAACGTTTGGAAGGAATGACTGAATATAACAAAATAATAGCTGTTCTCTCTTCTTCTGAAAGCAAGTTGATTGACAACAGCACTCTTTACATGAAAAGGGAATACAATATTTTGTTATGAATGACTGTTAATACAACCATTGGAAGAAAGTTAATGATAGAAAATATGTAAATTTGAATGACTACCTTTGATAACCATGCTAATATCAAGGTGTCAAATGTTAGTCTTTGGCTTTATATATTGCATAGTAACTGTTTGCTTCTTAACTAATAAAAATGGGCAAAAAAGTTCAAATACTGGAAGGCAAGATAACAATCCGCAGTACCTGAAAGACTTTGGAAAGAATGACTGAATATAACAGAAGAATTTTTTCCCTCTGATAGCAAGGTGATTGACAACAGCACTCTTTACATGAAATAGGAATAAAATCTAATTTATGAATGACTGTTAATACAACCATTGAAGGAAATTTAATGATAGAAAATAATGTCAATTTGAATGCCATATTAGTATCATGGTGTCAAATGTCAAAACATTCACTTCACTAGTGGGGGTTGCATATTTGCAATAGCTGCACAAATCACAATGATATCATCTACCAATGGTACCAAAGTAATTGGTAAAGTTTCTTGCAGAATGTGAAAAGTTTTCATCCTCCCTATTGCTCTTTCAACATGGATTCTGGCATTGGCAATTTTCTTTGTCTTAAGAGTATCTGCTTGTTCTATACCTTTGCTTGGGGTGGTATTTCCAACCGTGCTCCCCGTATCAGCAAGTCTTCCCTTATTGTGAAACCCCTATCCGCTAATATTAGATCACCTGGGTCAACTAAATTGAAAATCCAGACTCTCTAGTAATATGCTGGTCAGATGTCCTTCCACCCCAAGCTTTAGACAGAAATGAAATCATTCCATTAGGGGAAATGGCTACTAAAATCTTTACAGTGTTATGGTGCTTATAGTCAGACCAAGTGAGAGCTTGCAGCTCTAGGTTTCTTGGTCTCTCAATAAACACTTCTGTACAGTCTATTGTACACCTAAGGGATGAGTATTTTGGTTTCATAGACAAAGGCATTGACTGTACAACTAGCTCCTTAGCAGGCCAAAATATTAAAGGTTTGAGCTCATAACTTAGAAACTTTACCCATGTGTTGAAAACTTGGGACACCAAACCAGAAGAAACAGAAAATAAAGAAGCTATGAAATACATAGAAAGATTAAGTTTGAGTTTCAATAGCACCATTGTAAATTCTTCCTTTGAACATAGTTTTCGTTTGGGTCCTTTCTTCTGGGGGGATTTCTTTCCAGCTGCAGTTTTTTGACTAGCACCAGCTGAAGATCTTTTCTTCCCTCCCCAATATTGCAAGCTGGTAACCTTTGAGGAGAAAAGAGTCAGAAGGGCATTAAATGTTGCAATTGAAGGTAAACCAGTTAAACGCCTGACATCAGTATCAGTTTTCAGAAGAGTCTCCACTACACCCTTCTTTTTCAATTCAGCTTTCTTTGATCTTGATGTCTTTAGTTCTCCGAGTTCATGTTGTAGCTTCAAAATTTCTTTGTGTTTACTAGTGCATCCATTACAGCTACAATCATCCTTACATTCACACTGAAAGAAATAGTTGTGGTCTAAGTGTGGTTTGTAGCTTGGGCCTAATTGGATAGGTTCATTTTGAAACGAATTGCTTGAACTTGCAGTGTCTATTGCAGTTGGTTGAGTTTCTTGTTCTGGTCGCTTAGCAATCCTTTCATAGACGGATACTCTTGGTTTATGTTCTTTTTTTAAAGGGAGGTCCTTGTAACCAATATTCAATGTTGGGTATGGATTTTGTTCAGTGGGCTCTCCATCTTTAAAGTGCTTAGAACACACACGGGTATACGATGCTGGCTGCCAATTGCTTCCATCAGGATTTTTTCTGTTAATTGCCTTTATCCATCTTTTTCTAGCCTCTGGATCTTTTCGTTCTGATGGAAGTGGGTGTAAAGCGAATGGTGGAGTACAAAAGCATGTACCATAAACCCGGTTGTGTTTATTGCAAAATTCTTTCATCCACTTCTGAATGTGGTTCGTGCTGTTTGAACATCCTGCTATTGCACATATTCTTACCATGTTCGACCTATGAAAATTAAAAAAAGAAAAAGGAAAATAATATTAAAAATTGCAGGATATTGCTAAAAAGTCACTCAATAAAATTCATATAATGATTAACCTTTTATCACTCTGAACGTTTGACGCGCCAGCTAACTATACCTTCATCATAATGTTGCATTCCAATTTAGTAATGCATTCAGAACCCTTTGATGTTTACACTAAATCAACTTCATTATTTAATTTTCACCACTATAACTCTTTTGCAATAACTGACATTTACAAAGTTCATATTATAAATTAAGTAAGAATAAAGTGTTCATTCCCAATAACTTACAAACCATGAGATAGTTGTAAGGAGTGACATAAATATTGTGGAGCTGTAACCCTTGGAAATTCCCCCACCCACTATTATTTTTTATAATGTTCTTCCCCAAATAAAATAAATATCTTCTTTTTTCTCTGTTTGAACAAATTGAACCCACCCTATATAAGTAGTAGGAATATGCCAAGAATAAGACTAAGCTTATTTTAAATCACGCATAAAAATGAAGAGAACTAATATTTCTTAACATGAAAAACCAACTACAAGATATCAATGCCTCTACTATGCAGTGTTCGTTGATGGACTAGAAGCAACGAGTATGAGGATAGGTTATGTAGGCCTATTTAGATCTACAGTTCTGTCAGTGTCACTGTCAGTAGGCCTATTTTAGACTCGAGTTGCTTACGATATTCTCTAAAAAACAGTTCAGGCTCGATACGGATATGTGTTCCCTTATATTCAATATTATTATGAAGTAGTTTCAGTCAATTTATACACGTTTTTAAGTCGTAAACTCACCGAAATATGCACTTGAAATAAATTCCTAACGTCGCAGTAAACCATCCTTAGTGCGATGATCGTTATGAAAAGCTGTCATTGTTTACGTTTTCCGAGGATTCCATTCTCAGTTGACCTGACCCCAAGTGAGAATCGCGCATGCGCACTCGTTACTCTGAACTCGCTTATACGTAAAGCGTTAAAGCAGCATTTTGCGTTTTTCACTTTTTCCACTTTTTTGACAGGTCCATCGGGATTTTTACATATATCAATCAAAAAACAGCAAACTAAGATATTAGCCAAGTATTTTCCCTGCCAAAAGCGTTAATTGGCGAGTAATAAAGAACATTTGCAGATAATGAAAAAAGTGTCGTCCGACAAATTACACATTTAATATTAATCGCATACAGTTTCCCCAACCCACTAGTTTGAATTCAACCAATCAGAGATGCAGGTTTAGCTATGACCTGTTGCTAAAAATAGATTCAAAACTTCGAGTTGGTAACTTGGAACAATTAGCGAGCTGGACTCTAACAGCTCCCTGGTACAACTGCCATAGACAATCTACACAAATCAAGCATGGTGTTGTATTACGTATTGGCCAATGACGTTCGTAGCTTTTAAATATTCATATTATGGGCGAGGTTTATTTAAAAATTTAAAATATCTTCGAGAAAAACAAAGTTGAAAGTTGACTTTTATGCCACCATAAGAAGTAAGATTTGAATCTATAAGCTAGTTATGTATGTCGTTATGGCATCGTGGAATCAGGACGCAAAATGCTGCTTTAAGCGGTTTTATGATATGATCTCTGTGCTTGTCACATCGTTGATCTCATTCCATGTGCCTCTTGTTTTGTTTACTCTGAGTTGTTGTAGCACAATGGTGAATTATGTCGTGATGGTAGTTAATGAATCAGCACAGTTTTCCAACAAGTTTGTTAGCTAAAACCTGTAGAAATGATAGAGTGATCGAAAATCAATTATTCTGAATGCAATGAATGATAAACTAATATATGGTTTCGTTTTAACCCTTTTGCAGTATACATATTGGTGATTAGTGTATATACCTTGAATGTTAAAGGTCATGGAAAAGAATAGTTGTATGAAGACTGGAACCTCATAAGTACAAATATTATCACCTTGATCTTGACAAAGATGATTTACCCCTATATAGTATGAAATTTATTACTCAAAACGAGTATTCCATTCCTTTGTAGAATGATATGGCTATTAATACTGTACAGAGGAGTTGAATGTTTAACGCAGGTTATGTTCCCAATATAACGGGTACTTTTCTACAGTAAGGAATATTCCCCTTAATAATGGCGATTTTTGCCATAACCAATTACACCTATTGTCAGGAACGTTCAGAGCTCCCGAGCGCCTCTTCAGGTTATAAAAAGGGAAAAAGTAATGATGCGTTCGCTCTGATTGTTAAAGAGTGTGAACTCCCCCCCCCCCCCTCAACCCTTAAAATGTAAATATGTTGCAGGACTTAAATAGGTTATTACACTACATGTCGTAAATATAGTTCACATGTGTGGATTAGTGTATATTTTTTTTGTATATGTTTAGATGTGTATAGCTAAAGAATTTGGCTTTCGTTAATGTTTAAATATAGTTAATAGTCTTATGCTAATTACCCTAAGAAAGGCTGCATTCATAATTATAAAAAAAAACAGCACCCCGTATTTTCTTTTCTATTTTATTGTCAGGTCTCTTCCACATTGTAGAATTTATTTTTGAATATTTGATACGCATATATTAGTTTTATATTACTATACATTAAGATTGTATTTACTATTTATCATTTATTTTACTAGTATGATTTAATTATTTTTGAGTTTTATAATCAATTGCTTCTAATATTAATAATATTATTGTTTTTTTTATAATTATTATGTGTCTTCAGTTTATATATATTGTTTTATATGATTAGTCATGTTATTAGTTTTATATTATTTATAGATATACATTATTAATAAATGTATACGTTTGAGGTGTAAATAGATAATTCAATCAAATCAATGTATGGTCGTGACAGTAGAACTTGCAATGCTTTGTAAAACTTGTTTATTTTCAATGGAATAAATGATGTATGCAGAGCGTATTGTCTTCAACTTATTGTCAATCGTATCATTTTATTCGAATAATCAACAATCGACTTTGAGACTACCTTATAAGGTATGTTTTAAAACTGCGAGTTTCCTGTTTCGGAGAACAAAGTGAATTTTCTATTGAATTGAGAAACATTGCCTTGTAACTATGATGAATCACCTTCGGATAGGATATTGACTATGCGTTTCCAAGGAAGTTTGCATTCGAAACAGAGAGACTTACGAAAGCTGACATAGGCTGCACTCAGCGGTTGACAGATCATCATCATGTACAAATTTTAAGTACATAACGGCAATGGCCATACATGAAGTGAAACGAAAAACAAAATCGTAATGTTTACCCGCTGTTTCATACTTCGATTTGCTTTACTGTATTTTTCAACGACCAGTGTCAGTACTAATTACCTTAGGCATTTGAACAATCTGCCCTAATGAAAAAAAAAATGAAAGGTTTCACTCGTGTTCGGATATTGGTTTGTGTCTCCGGAGTGGCTGCTCAGGATTGAAAGCACCTCACATGTTTCTGACACAAAGCTTTTGTCTTGGGAGCAGTTTCAGGATTTAACAAACAGGGTTCAGGGTACATCTTCATGTAGAGTGGGGGCATGATTTTGTTGACAACAGTCTTAGGTGATGGATCTACAAAAACTTACACGATATTAACATTTCGAAAACTCCTAAGCAAAAATTAAACATTTTATATGATAACAATGTTTTGCCGTACATTCTCATACGAAAGTAGTCGATAACTACGTGGCATATATGCTTAGAGCTGATATACCACGTAGAGTGCCATGTTAAAAGCCATCAGGATTACGAAATAGTCAGCCATGATGATGCATCCGGCCTTCTTGGGATGTAAACAACTAAGGTTTATCTCTCAACCTCATTAAATGAGTTCAGATATTATATGGAGTCCAGTCAAACTGATGACGACGTTTACAACTTCCTACACGCTTGTGCGAGTGGAACTAAAAGAAGTAAACATATGAGATACACACAGTAGTACAAGGAAATACAAATATAACATACATACATAGTAATAAAAGGCATACCAAAAAGAAAAACAATCAGTCAGTCAGTTAATCAATCAATCAACCAATCAATTAACATTTCACAGACATAATTAATAAATCTCCTTTATTAATTATCAATTGTATTATTGATTAAAAGCATGAATGAGATGCAACAAACCCTTGCAATGTACAACACATCTCTTAAAGTTTATTGTATAAATATGTAATACCATCCGATACTGAAAACGATGCGTTTGGGACAAAGTTTTCTTGGAAGACTTGAGAAGACTCATGTATGAATACCTAAACGATTCATGTATCAGCATCTACACTTGAAAACAATCCCTGTACTTTTACAAGAAAAAGATTGGCAACTAGTTTCACACTATATTTTTTGTAATTATTAAATGTAATTTTACACTTCCCAAATGACTTTTTATTCAAACAATACTTTAAGGCCTACTGAGAGATCCAAACAATTAACGTCTATGAGTAACAAAAAAACTGTGAGTTGCAAGATGCACTTCAAAATTGGAACTCTCCCACTTCATATGAACAAATGTTATTTAAGTAAGATTAATATGTAGAAATAGTTGTTGGATCCAAATCAGCTCTTAAGGTTGCAAAGTGCAAGTGACTATTGGTTCTTTCAGTACAACTAACGATAAAGCCAATAGCCATTTAACGTTGTACCCGTACATTACAGCCTACCACACACCGAACATGACTAGTCTATAACGTTATGCTAACACTTAACAATGACCGTGTACGACGAACTAACGCGTTGAAATGTACTCCCCTATGTTTAAAACTAAAACATAAAATTATAGTTTGTACTAAAATTCAATGGTAACATTTCAAACGATAGTTAAAGCCGATGGGGGAAGGAAACACAATTCATGTCTATCGCAAAAGTTGACGAAGCGCGGCGTCTTTGTTGTGCAAACTGCAAATTCACTGCACACATACCCAGATGTTGATGTAGCTGAATAGCTCCTACAAATTCTCCAAATTTGCACGGGACTTTGTGGTTTACGCAGTATGGGATGTCTCTACTTACAATTAAGTGCATACGTACACTAATTTACATAATGCTATGATTTCCATTTTGGATAAAATGGTAAACTGGTGTTGTGGCCGAGTAAATAAAGGTGGTGGCATTTGACGCAATGAGATTTAGCAAAAGGGAGGTTCGATTCCCGGCTGGGTCATAGTAAGATGGGTTTTTCATCCATTTCTGATCTGAAATTACTGTCCAAATTGAACAGATTCTAAATTTGAGTTTAAAATGTTGAATTGGAAACCAATCGACGTGTCAATTGTAATCCATAAGCGCTTGCGGGTTTCTCCCATATTTGTGGTCGCTTAAGCGTCGTAAAAATAACTGCTGGTCAATATTTTTATTATATTAATATATATTAACGCTTCGTTACATTCTCAATTCAGCGCGTTATACCATTTAGCAAGTATTAAGGAAATACATGTACAAGAAGGACTCAGGGAAGGTACCTGTTCAAGTTTACTGCAAAACAAGTTATACATGATTTTGTAAAAAGTATATGGCTTTGGAACCTGATTCGCAGGGACTTCTCTAAAAGTACATGTTATTTTAATCGCTAGAGAACAGTGTGTACACGGTATGTCGAGCATTTAGAAAGTGTTATACAAATGCGAACCTGCAAATAAATACATAGAAGAAGTCAAAAACCAAACGTTTCTTTCAAGTAATCTTTCCTACTGCTTCCTTAAACTGTTATTACGATTTTTCATCCCGAGTCATGAAATCGTACTTAATAGTCTTATTTTACTCTTACGGTTCCTTGTTGCTATCCTGTAAGTATTATCCATGTTTGAATTCCTCACTTGGAAGGTAGTTGCTCTTGCTTTACACGTTCGATTACTTAGGACAAGTTATGAAGACCGCCACATATGGACATGGGGAAACGATGAATGGCGCAAAACTGACCCTTCACGCCAGACGGCTTTCATTTTGGACTATTTTACAATTATAGATGGAAAAACCAAGGATTTCTCCTGGTTCCGTCTTACTTTTACGGGTTAAGGTTCCAACCCATGACCCTCCCGTGGTGCTAAGTTCCATTGCCTACATGCCAACGCGTTGATCCATTCGCCAAAAGCACTGGTTTAAGGTTTCCCTATATTTATTTTTAAACATGACGGCTGAATAATTTATATATTGATTGAGCTTTGTTCTAGTTCTAGTTCGTTTAATATTAACTCGATATTAAGAGAAGGGATCAAGCTAACCAGAAAGCAGTTTGTAATATTTTGTTTTTGGACGATCGGGGTGGTATATTTTGGCTTCATTCTTTAACCATTATTTTAAATAACCTTTAATTTTAACATACAACCTTATCCGGACAAGATCCATATTATGTATTCTCTACCAGACGCTTCAAAAAGTGATTCCTACACTATGCTGTTTGCATTGTAACTGTGCTGAAACTTCGGCTCTCAGAAAAGTCAGATTTTTCAGATACTGTGGCTACCACTTTTTCTTAACTTAATACAGCGGCTTCTTGAAAACTTAAATCACCAGAAGATACTATTTTCATGTAACATGGCATCGAAAAAGGAAGAAAAAGAGCTAACGAACAATTAATCACCTCAGCTTACGAAGCTTAGGGCAACCTCTGACTGCATTCCTCCAATGCTACGTAACAGAGCCTATTCAGACATACATACTACACCGGATTCACACATACGAGAACTTCACGATTCAATGGACAAAGCATAAAGGAAAGTCAATGAAAAAGTTGACGCGATACTTTCTAACCAGAAAGAATTAAAAGAAAGATTAAAAAAAAACGCAAAGGGATCTAGACCAAAGTACAAGTTTTTTTTAGCTCTACAGTCGATATTAAAGAAAAGAAAACCAAAATGGATACCGAAGCAGACAAGCTGAGGAAAGATATGGATGCATTCCTTACTGAACACAAAGCGTTGTAAAAGCGAAACGAGGATAAAGTTATCCCATTAAACGTACTGGTGCCAATGGTTTACGCAAGCGCAATCCTTGGATTACCAGTGGAATTATTAAATCAATTGCCACTAAGAAAAGACTTTACAAATCGTACCTCCAAAACAGGTCTCTTCGATATAAGTTCAACTACGTCATTTACAAAAAATCCTAACTTCTACTATTAGGCTCTCCAAGAAATGTTTGCTCAATGACAATAAAAATAATCAGAAGCACACCTGGAGAACTATAAATGAAATACTTGGTCGAAGCAATTCGACCTGGAAGATGCATTTTAGAATAAATCACAATAGTAAAGAATTCAATTCAGATATAATGGTTGCTTATTGCTTTAATGATTATTTTTCAAGTATTTGTCTGAACTTAGCCGGACACATTGAAGAAAATAATGTCGGCTTCACTAGTTTCTTGAAACTCTAATCCTAATGCTATATTTATTTATCCAACTTACCGTACGGAAATATCTTCAATCATTAAGAATTTGAAGAAAAAAAAAAGGTTCAGTGGCTGGGACTGACGGTATAACTGTCAATAAACTTCGTACTTTCGAAAATCTTCTTGAACCGCTCACATATATTTGCGATCTTTCTCTCTCTAGTAGTATTGTACCCTGTAGTATGAAAGTTGCTAGAATGACGCCTATTTTTAAAACTGGTATTCCCTCGGTGCTTTCAAACTACCGACCAATCTCGATTCTTTCAACAATTTCTAAAGTTCTCGAGAAAACCATGTATAAGAAACTCACAGACTTCCTATACAAGAATGATATCACTTCATCACGTCAATTTGGTTTTTGTGAGAATCTTTCCATTGATATAGTGACAGCAGTTATACTACTATACATCGAAAAATGGCTAAAGCATTCGACAATGTGAACCATAACATCTTACTAAAAGGGGTTGCATATGAATCGGTTTGAAAGCTATATTTTTAAGAGAGAACAGGTTGTACGAATTACTGATCAAACTTCTCAGACCAGTACAGTAAAGCGTCCCACATGGTGCTGTACTTGAACCACTACTTTTTCTTATCGACATGAATGACTTGTGTAACTATTCTCATATACTTAACTTTACACTATTTGCAGACGACACAAGTATTCTTTTTATGCATAGTAATATTCATTGTGCTGTTCGTGTCATTAACTCTAAACTATATTCTGTATCTAACTGGTTTAAAGCAAATAAGTTGTCTCTAAATTTAAGCTGAACAAACTTTATAATATTTCGTCCTGTTTAACGAAAGGTTGATATAGTTAACGTATTTATTGATAATGTAGATATTACTCTTGTTGGAAAAGTTACATTTTAGGTATTCATCTTAACTCAAATCTCACCTTGAAGTATCATATTAACAGTCCAAATCTCAAAGATTATTGGAATATTTTATTAAATTTGCTATTTTGTACCATCGCAAACATTTAAAACACTGTACGATTCCATCATTAATTCAAATCTGTCTTCCTGCAACATAAGTTGGGGAAACACCAATCCATCTTACCTTAATCGCCTGTTTACTCTCCAGAAGAAAGCTATTAGACTGGTTACAAATTCGAGTTATCTAACTTAAAAATCTTAATATCTTCGACACATACAAACTCCAAGTCGCTATATTTATGTATAAATACGTTAATGGCTTTTTGCCTTCTAACTTTGATCATTACTATCTTTTTGATTGTGACATTCATAACTACAAAACACGCTTTTGTCAAAACTTCTGTACACATTGGATCACTTCCTAGAGGACTCATTAACTTTTTATCAATTGTGGAGTTACAATCTGGAATAGTTTGGATAACATAATAAAAACATTCAAAAGTACAAAAATGAAATTAATTTTACTTAACGTTTGATTCTCTCTGTCTTGCTTTTTTTCTATGTTATTTGTTCTGTTCTCTTTCTGCTTTCTCTAATATATGCTTTGTATTATTTCGTTTATTTTTTTTTGTAAAGGGGGACGGCTCGTAAAAGCTCTGCTTCTTCAGTCCTCCTCCACCTCCTTGTATATTAATTATTCACCATTGTATTTATATTATGTGGAAATAAATCAGTCTCAATCTCTATGCTGTAAAATTGCATGTGTCGCATGTTTGTTAGGGACACTTGAATATCAGACAAAATAAACATACAAAGGAGAAAATGAGGTTTTATCCCTTGATACAAATGAGATTGGCTTGTTGATATAATTTACACTTCACTTTGTGTGTCACACCTATAGGATACGGCAATGTACGTAACAAACAAAATAACAGAAGAAGCAAGATGAAGCACAATAGAAGGAAATCTACAACAAGAACAAAAAAAGCAACAACAAACAATATTTAATTACCTTATAATATATTCGATTGTCCGCAATTACATTTGGCTGAGTGTTTAAAATCTATTTTTGCGTAAATGAAATGCCATAACATTATTTCTTTACCTAAATATTTATTAACGTAACCAGTGTAATGTTTTTAACAAACGCGATGTTAAGCATTTCCAACACTTGCCACAAAACCAGTACAATAACATTTGATGAATTATCAAAATCGGGCAACAGCAACTCCCAATCCAATTCATGTTACTGCAACGTTTCCTATGCAGTTTTGGTTTTAAAAGGTGACTGAGATCTACAGGGTTTGATATATATCAGATGCCATTAATGAAACGGCATAACAATGCTGTGGTGTATTGCGTTTATCCCCCATTTATTATCGCAGGGTATGAAATGTTTTACAATATCCTTACCATAAAACAATAAATGAAAGAAACATGAAACAAAGAAAAGTAGCAAGAGTAATTAATGAAACGTACATTAACGTTCACCAAACAGTAAACAATGCCCTATCAACTGTTCTAATTTAACTACACAGGAGAGATAAACATCATTAACTTCACCACAAGAAGAGAAAGAAAGGCTACTCTAAAAAACGAAGATACGAAATGAAAGTATATCCATGAGTTCAATATAATACTGATGATATACTATTTGAATAATATATAAAATCAAAAAGGTAACTGAATTCAAATTAATCTATCCTAAGCAATTGATTACCAAAAGGACCTAAACACCTCCATATCTAGTATTGTTCCGCTAGTATTAAGTTAGGCTCATACGACTTGTGAGGTTAGATAACGAATATAAATAGATGAGTAGTATTGCGCATTTAAACATATAACAATGCTCTAACGGATGAACTCATTCAGTAAAAAGTGAGGTCGTCATCAAACTATTTATCAGTTGTAAGGAGGGAATAGATGGTAACTCGTCATACTGCTTAACTACTGCAGCAGGTGGGGTATATTGTGGCGCTGCACCAGGACCGAACGCCAGTGGTTTGTTAGGATCGTCAAGCTAACTGACGCGGTTTCGGTGGGGCGTGGAGTTGTTTATTGCTATGGTTTCGGTTTTTTTTTTTGTTTTTTTTTTGGTTGGGTTTTTGTTTCCATTGGGGTTTTTTTTTGGACGTTACCTTATTGTTAAATTGGTTTTGGTCTTGTTGGGGTTTTTTTTTTTTTTTTAACGTTTTTGTTTCTTGTTTGAGGCACCAATTGAAGGACCTTTTCGGCCATTAACTTATTTTTATGCTGGTACATCCATGGTGAGGAAAGTCCTGGCGTCTCCGCGCGCGCGTGTGGTGTCTCTTGTTCCGATCCCTAATGTTTATCATGTTTTGGAACTACTGCTTCGTGTTTAAAAAAATCATTGATTGACTATCACGTATGACTATCTTCCTATGGTACTTGGGAGCCAATACCATAAACTAATTAATCGTCCACGCTATCCATATCATATGATTTAACAAGCCGCATATCACTATAATACAATAAAGATGACGTAATGACTTACGAAGGCAAAATTGCGTAAGGCGGCACACGAGACACGCAATATGAATCCTTATCTCCCGAACTTTAGGGTACATGGGAGCCAATAAAGACAACGTTTAATCAGTAATCTATGTCATATTTATTGATCTGAATAAACAGGGCGAACATCGCCCTCTATACTGAGCTTAACTGATTTATTTGACCCATACTTACAAGAGTTCATGAAACTTTTTTTCTTTTCAAAAATGAAATCACTTAACATATTTGAGTGTCTGCATTTTATATTGCCAAGTAAGTCTATAACCTTTTCTGAAATGCTTAGATTACAGCAACACAATAGTAACCTGACGTATAAAACACACTTGAATAACTGTCTGCAAAACGTAATGTCTGAACGTATGCAAACAGTGTATTCACCATGTTGATTTAAAGATAAGATAAACATGTTATTGCCTTACCTCTCTTTAATAAAACTATATTTTCTTAGTGATAACTTTGATAAGACAATGTCAGATATAGTATTAAAACGATCGCTGGGAGCAAAGTACAGTATAATGTTATCAATTATGGTTAAATGACTTGTCTGATAACTCTAAATGAAATATGTTATGTGATGTTAACGTCATTTCCAAGATACATCTTAAACGCTATATAAGACGAATCTTATGCCTCGCATCTCTTTGATTCAGCTTCAAATAAAGCAAAACATATCAAAACGGATACTATGGTAAGTCACCTTCGCTCTTCATTGTAAGTGAAATAAGCAGGTAAGTGAACAAGGGGAAATTTGTATACATCATTGTCATATGTTTAAATATTTTATTGTCCGCTAAAGTCCAATACCTTCGCTTAGACTATTCTATACAAAATGCGTATTTCTGTATAAGGACAATGTATGATAGGTCTTTATTAAAATACCTTGCAAATGTTATACCTGAAGAGATTGCACGAAAGATATACGATAATCATATTAATATGTAATAATATAATACAATACATATACAAAAGTAGTAGCATGAACCACTCTCCAAATTCTTGTTCACGCAGCAAATTTTTCTCTTACAAGCAACACCGTAAGCTGAAACCTAAATTAAAATCGCTATTTGAGCCTGTAAATTGAAGCTTGTTCTAAGTCAATGCTTTCATCGGTACGTAGGTGTCGTTGTTGCTGTTAGCATTCATATCATGAGCAGGTGTGGTACCTTTAAATATCTGAAAGTAAAATAATGAATAAAGTGAATAAGTACCTTCTAAAATTGATGCAATTGTTTCGATTCCATTGTAGGTTGTGATTTTTTTGACAACGTAGGTAATTGCTAGCAGGAAAATAATCGTGAACATTATATTACTTGTCCTCACGCATCAAGGAGAGCACTTTATAGTTGAAACGGCGGTAAACTTTGTGAGCACTGACGACAGTGATCATTCTTCACGAACTTTCAACTGGTAAATTAATCAATAATAATAATGAATAATAATCAGCCAGTTAAATTTACGACTTTTTTGCGACCGCGAATGTGAGCGAAGACCGCAAGGGGTTTTGGATTGCAACTCTTACGTCGGGTGGCTCCAATTTATCAGTTTAACTCCTTTTTGAATATTTTTAGTTAGAAAGTCATTTCAGATGGGAAAACCGTAGATTGCTCTGGGATGAATGAACGCTTTATTATAACCCGGCCAGGCATCGAACCCCCAACCTCCCGATTTCCAAGACTCATCGCTTCAAATATCACCGCCTTAATCCACTGGGCCATAAAATCCGCATTAATTAAAATTCACGCAACCACTTACGCAATAAATGACGTAGCATTTCGCTAATCTAAGTTCTTCCCAACATAAGCAGACATGTAACTCTTTAGTTGCCTTCCCACTGTCCTTGTTCAAGCGAAACTAATGATTTGTTAATGAACAACCTTTTTTGATGGTCCTCCATTTGTGCTTTTTCATTTTTATATTAAACATAGACCCTGGCTTTATTTAGAGTATGCATGTGAGAAAACGCATCTGATGTGGGTAACAAAGGTGGATAACATTACATGAAAAGGGATAGATATACTGGAAAATTAAAATAATCAGTGGCTTTCGAGAAAATGCTCAATCCCAATGAGATGAAATAGATCTAGTATGGGAGTACATGTAGGCCTCAAGTTAGTGTTCACCTTTTGTCTTAGACGTGTTTTAAATATAGAATACATTATTAGACGATTTGAATTACCATCACGAAATCATACACTTTGGCAGGCAATATGTCATTAATAAAAAACAACGAGACACGTTAATTTATTGAAGTGACTAAATTTCATTATTATAGATGTGTCACTTTCAAGTTATCCGTATTTGTTAAAGGTAATTTAAATGTTATGTTTTAGTTTCAAAAGATGTAACGTCACATTTACCAAAAAAAAAAGGATACCGCCCACTTTGAAATGTTAGACAATGCCCCTTTTCATGTTGACTTTATAGTGTTGAAAATCGTTATGATATTCTAGATAGTTGATTGAAAACGCGTATACGACAGAACACCGGATCTGTGAGAACTTAATCTAATCTGAAGCTTTCGTTTTGACAAGGAAGTAATTAAACGATGTTCTGACATACATTAAAATGCCATGGGCTTTACTTTGCTGAAAGTCAATCATCTAGTCATATCTAAAGAACATGTATGTATCTGACTAAGAGTTACTCATTAGCATACTACAGTGCAGTACAAACACTTCTGTTGTCATAATATGTTTGTTGTGATTTTATGAGTTGTTTGGCTTACCTTTTCGTATGACAAACGAAGATCTTTCATTTTTGGTCGAAGTTCGTTATCTACATTCAGACATTTCAATAGCTCATCATTTCTGTAATGTAACGTGAGTTTTAAGAAGATGGTTACGAAATATTCCAAAGAGAGTGTTCAAGCCGTAATGAGCTGTAAATTTTATTTCATATGTGATTAAAATTACCTCAAGTCGTTGTAACTCTCCGGCAAGTTGGCTGGGGCTTCAAACACCAAGATCCCGTATCCATTGACTTCATTGGGGTTGCTAATAAAAGGTGAACATCCTGTTAACAAAGAATTACTTTGTTTCAGAATACTTTCCTTTTTTCCAATAAACATTCTCCCAATACAAAAGCCAAAAACAAAAAAAGAATTATGATGTTTGGGTAGAAACATTGTTGTGTGACGTTACGTAATTCGGACTACTTGTTTCCACTTAATCATTCCTTGTAAATACAGCGTATTTGTGGTTCAGATAACTTACCCGCATACATGTAGCGCAAATATATACATTGTTCTGGTATTGGGGATACATTGAAGAAGTCAATCGGAGAACTATGGTAATCAATACAGAGGTGAACTCATCACATGTTCAAGTGATTTACTCCTGAACCATAACAAGGCCGAAATGGTTTTCATAAAAACAAAACAAGTTGAAGTTAATTTATGTCATTTTAAGAGGTAAAAAGTTTCTTCAGGGTTTTGAAATGGAACCTTGTCCCAAACCAAGGACACAACGTGTATTGTCTCACAGTTTGAAAGATTTTCAATGCTGTGCCCTCTCAAGGTAAGAATAATATATATTACGGTTAGGTGTTTATCTAAGATAAATATGGAAGGCTTTACCTAACATTATCTAATGCTCTACCTAGTGTGGCAGAAAACTGCGTGGCATGGCAAACCTGATATGATACTTAACATAGCGTTTGATTAACAACATTCTACCTTTATGATACCACGACGTATAACACAACTTAACGAGACAGTACAACGTAACGTAACGTAACGTAACACAAAACCATAGAGTAATGTTTCAATGCAGAATACAAGGGTGTGTGAGGAATATCCTGACAAAGGGAGTAGTTGCATATTAGTACGGAATTATATTCAAAGACTATTTTGTGGATTGTGAATTTACGCTTAACCTTCTTAAACACACATATTTATTGCTCCATTGTTGCTGTTCTGCACTCCATGAATAAAGTACCGCCATCGCTTACCACTCGAGAGTATCTTCCACAGCACAATCGCTACACACCAGACATCACTGTACTTGTCGTACTCCTTACGTGAGACAGATTCAGGGGGTAAGTCCTCGTCAGACATCTGAATATTCAAAACCAAATATTAACAATTCGTGTTTATTCAAATGCTGTACAGTTATAACGATCGAAAATGAAACGAAGTAAATGAATAATTAACTTACCGATGATCTCATTTCACTGACCACGTTGGTAACGTCTTTGGACAGACAAAAATCATACAGTTTACAATAGCCGCTACTATGTAGTAGAATCTTCTTTGTTGAAAGCCCTGGATGTAGGAACTTACAACGAAGAATGACAGAGTTAAGTAAATGTAAAGTGGAGAAAATTACGCATAAATATAGATAGTTACTTGTAATTTGGACTTTCAAAAAAGACATTTTTTAATAATGTGTATTTATTTGTTGAAAGATTTTTAAGTTTGTTCAGGAACTGTGAAGGATAAATAAATGGATGACTATAACCTGTGAGCTCGTGAACACAAGACTAGTGCTCTATGAAATCAGCTATTCATCATTGACGACACAGCAATCCCTCACAAATACCAAACAATTTATTGCTGGGTTCGCCAGTTAAGTGATACAACACAGATATGTAGCCAGGGTTTTATAAACAATATCATGCATGATCGAGTTAGCTTTACGCAGCATTATATAAAGCAAAATATGTTTTTGTCGGTGCTTGAAGGAATGATTCTGTCGTTATTTACATTGCAAAAGTAACCCGGAACTTTTGAAACAATATCATATAATGTGACCAGTAAAAAAATTGGCTTATGGTGGTTTTTCCTCTATAAAGATTGCCGGCGACGTGCCAGTAGCATAGCAATTAACACGGGGTATTACCTGTGATCACAATTCACAAACATGACAGGAATGAGATTTGAATTTTGCCTAACAGCAGAACGTTTGAATGAAGATTTCATGAATATGTTTTAGCAGCATTACCTTATTTGTGGATAGTTTATATATTAGCCATTAATTTAATGAACATGCGGCTAAATATGACTGTTCTAACAAAACACATTTTGAAGTGTTGTAAGTTTCCTGCAGTACAAGGGGAAACTACATCCTGCTTGCATTCTAACAAGAATACATTATCTTCGAACTTTTTGAAGTTTGTAATTGTTTATAGCATAAACCCATTATGGGTGACCTTATTTAATAGTATGCAAATGAGAACGAAAATTTCATGACCAAATATGCATTTTGATGGATCATTTATTTCAAGTACGTTGACAGCGTAGCGAACATTTAAATCGCTTCACATTTGAAGGAAAAATCACCAACAAGAATATAAAAGAAATCCATTGCAGATCACTGATTGTATCCATATCATAAAGTAAGCGTCTTACTCCCAACATCAGTCACCCCCGAGCTACTATAGTTGAAGTGTTCAACAATATTTGTAATGCGATCGTTCCCGTGGAATGTTTAAGTATGAAAGATAATCAAAAAGGGGTACATGAGCCCTTGCGTGTCAACTTTATCAGTACCATCTATAGACATTGGATTAATCATGCAGTTAACGATGTTTAGTTCATTATCGTGGAACAAACAACATTGCAGTTGGGAGGAAATATACTACCCATATTGTTTTTCGAATCTTAGGAAGAAATATACGCCAACTTTGAAACGAGGGATTCAACTACTTCGATATACGACAGGTCAAAATACGAGTTCGATAAATATTCGAGATATGGTAAAACAAAATACACTGTATTTTTGAAGGACATACGTACGCGTTAGGGTGATTTTCCAACATTCATATTAAAGGAGCAATACGAACTCCAGAAATAACCTACATAGCATATAATTTTATATGAAGAAGCGATCTAGTTGCACGCATGATCGAGTTACCAACGTTATCACCAAACAACCTACATAAACCAAAGCAACAACGAAGATATATCATTGACTAACCTACGTAAATTATTGAACAGCCCCAACCACTGAAGTATTAATTAGCAAGTATTATCATAAGAAATCCACATTTACGATTGAGCAATATACATATGAGTCTATGCAACGTACCCCGTAGGAGTGTATCAGTTCCATACCATCTAGAATGCTGCTTATGCACCTGGTAACTTCAGACGTTGTCATAGCTGCATAGGAAGGTGTCTGTAGGCGAGCATCAAGAGTGGCGCAAAAGACGTGTTTGTGAAGCAAGTACAGCTTATCTGTGGAATGTTGATTTTCAAACTTATAGAAATGTTGTGAAGGATTCAGACTATTATTCAAACTAATGTTTGTACTTCATAGGACCCTTGATGTTCACTGAATAATGTAAGTACACTCGGAAAGAACGTAAGAACCAAGCTGAAGAAATTAATTAATGCTTTGGCAATATCTGTATACATACCGTTCTCGACGCAAATACCAAGTACCTGCACAAGTCCACCACTAGACGGTAAATCAAGTACCCGTCTGACGTATTCGTACCAGTTAATACTTTCTCGTTGTAAAACGTCATCTGTTTTCGACCAAAAAAGGAAGAAATTTAGAAGTTAGTAGATAATAACAATAAATGATTGTAAAAAAAAACAATGACATACTTTGGATGAAACCCAAATCCAATCACCATCAATGAACCAGCTATCTAGTTTGCAAAATAATACATTCAACTTGAT
>KN884926.1:133105-149672 GCA_000934455.1 Apostichopus parvimensis | reverse complement strand
ATTCATATCTTCTGCTGCATGGACATAAACATTGATCTATGATTTGCAAGTGCATATAAAGCAATAAAAATTGGTATCTTATTTTCTGGTAATGAAACTCCCAGACTGCACAGCCTACAAGATATGACATAATTCAGCGTGAGTTATCTCTGCTTAATTGCAAAGTTTCATAATAGAGTCCGCAAACAGTAACCATTGGCTTTTACATTCTCAGTTTTGTTGCTGCCATGATGGAGAAAAGTAAAATGGATTGTGCTAATGTATTTGTTAAGTGCATCAGAGTATTAAACTTTAATATGAATAAGAATGTGAAGTGGTAAAGCTTGGTGCTTTATGCTGGTCATCAGCTGTTATCTGTTCCATCTTTTTGCTGCAAAGTTCTGAAGATGGAATTGTTATTTTTAGATGACTGAAGGTATGTGTCTAGCCATTTAGATAATAACTAATTTATGGCTTAATCATTCCATTTTCTATGACATGGGGCTCTTCAATTTGTGCTGTTACATTTCACATGTAATCACCCCAAGCCTGGTGTTTACAAAATATGAAGGGGTCTTCTACTTAATATGGGACATCCACATGTCAAATATGCATTTCATCATATCTTTCTCTCTTGAGATACTGTGTTTAGTAACTAGTTAGCCTCCAAAAAGTCTCTCTTTTCATATAGCAACTCCCTGCTCAGACAATGGTTTCAAATGAACACATTGAAGAAGACAGACTTTTGTGAAGTTACCTTCAGCTGGTCATCCTTGAGACAATGGTACAGTGCTTCACGGACTTCTGGGATAAACTTTTAATGCTGTTGTGGGGCACACTAAATGCAAACTGTGGTGTGGGCACATTAAATGCAAACTGCACGTCTCGGGTATGCATCACCTGTGAAAAAGCAAAAAATTTACAAAAGTGTGAAGTTGAACATTGTAATATCAATATGGTATCAAAAGGATAGTCCAGACCAGAATGGAAACTTTTGGCAATAAAGAGGATGGGACTTCCAGGATAGAGGATTTCACAGTATATGAAGTTTTTGGTTTGAATAATCCTATAAAGAGGTAACCAGTGTTTAGTGGCTTTGTATATGACAAAATAGCTTTAACATGCATGTACTTTATAGTAAGAAGTATTGAAACAAACAAACCATTTTAAAAAGTTAAGGAGAATTTTACAAAATGAATATTGGCAATTTGTTTTGTCATATTTTGACTACTTATCAGTGAAAAGGATGGAAACAAACAATGTGAAGCTGGTAGATGACACTGAATTTCAACATCAGTTAAATATGCTGAGATGGTTTTACAGGAAAATAAGTGTGTAATATATTTTGTAGTGCAACAGATTGAAATAAATGCATTCTATAAAGAATCATATCAACTTGTTTGTGACTGCTTTTCATTATGTTTTTGCCACTGTTTGGATTATGATCGTTTTAGCGGGACAAATTTGGCCCCACTACCACTTATAAAGAACCTCAAGTTCTGTAGGATGGATCTCGGACCTGAATGCCAGATCTGTAATCATGTAGGTACTACAGGGGAAAATTGGCATGTGAAAGATAGTCCGATACCAGCAATGTCTATTTTGGGTCGTAAATATTATTTCATACTGATTAAGGCATGTCTATTTCAGCTAAGAAGTAAATAAACATTCAGTAAATTGCTGATTGCAGTAAATTTGCACTCACACCCCAAATGGAATCAGCAAACTTATACTGCTTCTGAATAATACGCGGTGTTTCACGAAGGAAAGTGAGAAACAATTTAATAGACCCGTACCAAACTTGTCTTGCCATTTCCAAACGCAACCCCCCCCCCCCTCCTCGCTCTCCATAGCCCCTTGGAAAAACCAATTGTCAATTCGACGAGCCAGAGTAGGTCTACTGTTTGTCAATTGTATTTAACAACATTCCTTGAGCCGAGATACTGTAGCAAGAAATCGGAGGTTATTGCCAATTTCTATGCTGTCGGAATCCCTCCCTACAGTGAGAGTCCCTCTTTTTGCATTCGAGGATACACTGGATTTAGGATGTGACGAAACTGAACTTCCGTGATACGTACGTACATCTATAGTACAGGCCTGGGTATCTGCTGTCGCTGTGCTTGTCATGGTCTTGCAGCTCCGGAAGTATGTTATGATAATGAATGTCAAACTGAAGCCTCTTTTTGAGACTATTATCGTTTCGAGCAAGAGTGTTTTGACTTACTTTTATGCCTTAGCAGCGAATATACCACCATCGCAGATGCTGACGATACTCCATATTATACAAGCTTGTGTGTTTAGGCTTGACTAGAGACACTAAGGCTATAGTAGGACTAGCCTAGGCCTATATTGCACTTTGCAAGCAAGCTTGTTGGTTGCTAGGGAGTTGTGCGTGTGGGAATAGAACAGTTACGTCGAATTTGATACCGAATAAGCGCGATTTTTTTGAAAGTTTAATCTTTTGTTGCATAAATGGGACCCGGACTTTAGTGTAACGCAAAGGTATGGCTAGACAGGTTATTGCTGATTATGGCTCTGGGTTGAGGTAGCCTAACTTAGGCTATAGAAGTATGCTAGTACTACAGTAGCATGGGCACTTCGTATTCCGGACACCTAAGCCTTAAAACACCCCAAAACTATATCTATTTGGTATAAATCACCGGAAAATATACTTGATATGGTGGGAGAAGTGTGTTATAGTACCATACACGGCCAAACTTTCTTTCCTGCAAACTGTTTTCACGTTGTATTCCACGAAGATCCTTGTGATTGTGGAACTGGTATTTCTTTGCTCGAGTATTGCGAATATTCGGACACCCGGCCTACAGTGTGGCGCTGGTGATAAAATTGGTGGCGCAGTTGCTCTTTCAGTAATTATAACAGACTTCATAGATCTCCGTCATTTTATTGACAAATATGTAAGTACATACTTGCATTTTGGAGAGAAAATAACTGTAGCTTCGTACTTGTTGGTGAAATTTGGCTCTTCCTGTAGGGTGTCATGCATTTCTTAGGGGTGTCCGAAATTCGCAGTGTTCCGAAATTAGCAATACTGACTATACTAGGCCTTAGCACACAGTTAAGCAGGTTGTGGCAAAATCATTTCAGGGAAATCATTGACTACTGACAGCTTCAAGCTATATTTCATGCATGTGCTGAGGCTTGCTGCAAGCATCAGCTAGTACTGTACATTATAGCACCATGAAGGGAAACATATTGGGAACTGTTATATTACAGCCTACAGGGGAGCCCTATTGTAGCCATGGAGCTACATCAGCGTAGGCCTACTTTGTAGTACAGTTTCTTTCATAGCTGTTGTTTTTATTCCAAGGTGGTCAGGACAAAGTCTGCATGATTAAGTAGTATTTAGTTTAGAGCTGTCCTGACTACTGGGCACGAGCAGGTCGTGTTCTAAAGCCTACTTAATTATGTGAGTTGAATTTATGTCCGCAATTTTGTAATTTACTTAAGTACAAAGAATAGACGTTACATTCCTAATTGTATCTACAGTATTTTTTTTTAGCAATTGTTGGCAAAGAGCTTTAAATCCTCAATTGTATTTATTTGCATTGCTGTTGTTGTTGGACTCTGGTGGGCAGGTTATTGTTACAGTACTTTCAAAACATAGACATAGGCTAGCCTATGACTTATTACTTTAAAGGCATTGAAGACTCGCCCCAAACCGCGTGCTGCGCTCTGAAATAGTTAACTTTCCGTTGCTAGCAAGTGAAGTTTTAGAACTGCTTGTCGCTACAAATTGAAGACAGTAATGAAACGTGATACCTTGTTATCTTTAGCTGGACCTGAGATGTCCATCGCTATATATTTTGTACACTGTGCTGTGGGTATTGACTGCAGCTGTATGTACTGACTGTACAATAGTGTCTAATTACCGAAGGTAGCAAGCTGTGTGCATATTTTCTGGGATCGATGGTGGTGTCTAACACTTCTGTTACACCTCATTCAAAACTAGGTCACATTACCGGCATTCGATGTTTCTTTTTGCGCGAAGTTCGGAACAATGCAAAGTTCGGACAACCCTAAAAAATACACGATTCACCATGACAACCTACAGCAAGAGCCAATTTTACAAAAAATATACAAAGCTACATTTATTTTCTCTCCAACATTACCACTGTGCAAGTATGTACTTACATATTTGTCAATAAAAGGAAGCTATAGTTTGAGTGTTTTAAGGCATAGGTGTCCGAACTTCGCAGTGTCCATGCTACATGGAAAATAATAACAGGTTGTTAAAGTGATGTATCATTATTCGACAGAGCTTGATTTTCAAGTTATTTTGCCTTCTCTATATTAATTCACTTTGGTGTTTAAATATAGCAATGATGCACAAAAGTAGCTCACTTATTTCCTTCACATCAAGCTCACTTATTTCCTTCACATCAACATTAATGTTTTTTCTCATGTATTAATATACGTAATAAGTATTCCAATTTGTATTTTGTTTTATTGACCAGAACATGGTCCTGTGTGAAGACAGACAAGTAAAATGAACATTGAAGTTTTTGGAAGGACTCGCCCCCTGTTAAGGGGAGAGACTGGCAACTCTGTGTTTAAAGTTTTGGAGAACACTGTGGAAGTGGCTGAAACATCTCACAGGTAATTAAAATGTTAATTTAGAATTCTTGTAACCACTTAGAAATGGAATTGTATTCAAGTGACTCTTCTCTTCGCTGGATATACCAATTTATTACAATTATATAGTTTGTGAAGAAAAACAGCTCCCACCTTTCTCCCTCCCCGTTTACACACAAATCCCTATGCACATGTATGTACATGCGAACACAAAAGAAAATGGGGAAGAGATTTACAGTCTTAGCTTAAGCCCTCTAAACCTTGTGTTTACCCTCTCTATCACAGTTCTTACTGTACATACTAATCATTTTATATTGCTGGGTTTTAAATTCACCACTCTGTTCCTACAGTAATATGTTTTCAATCTTGGGTATAGTAAGCATCATCTCATGAGCCACACACTACACAGCTTTAATATCCATTTTTTACTTTTTCAGTTTCAGTGAATGGTTTGATGCTGATTTTTCAAATAGAGACTTGTACCAGACCTGCTTAGCTCAAATGGTGGACCTCTTCCTGACAGGCTATAATCTCTCTTTCTTTTGCTTGGGGGAGAGCCAGTCTGGGAGGAGTTTCACCTTGCTTGGTGACAATCAAAGTCAGAATGGAATCACTCATTTTGCAATTCAAGATTTATTGCAGAACATAAAACAAAGTGCAGAAGGTAAGACCTATTGGTATCATTGCTTTGTTGCTATGTACTTTGACGATCACAATTATTTGGTTTGTTCTTTTTGAAAATTTAATGCAGTTTACTCACATCTATAGATGTAAACAAAAGTCTTTACCCATCCTGATCATGTCTTTATCATGTGACTTTACCCCCAGACACCACTACCAGTTGCAAATATTGAATGCAACTTTTAAATTTTGTTGTTAGAAACAGTCATTTTTCTTACTCGCTGGAAATGTATGTAACTTCTTTGACATTAAAGGTCTTGAATTGTAGCATTTGTAACAAAATTGACGGGTGGTGTAAACTTACTTAATTTTGGACATTACACTAGAGCAGAAGAAGGGACCATACTTCTCAAAAAATAGGAATATCAAGTTTTAATAAAATATGAATGGAAAATTGAAAGACCAAAGAAAACAGTTAAATAGATTTTAAATGAATGATGATACATAATTTCATGTTTGCTGCTGTGTTCCTTCCACAGGAGTGCTAACGTCATTACCGAGTATTGCTGTTCATATGAAAATGTATGAAGTATATAAAGAAGTGGTAAAAGACCTTCTTAAACCAACAAGCCAACCAGGAGAGTTGGGATGTACTTCAAAAGACTGGTTCTATGTTAAAGTAAGTATTGACCCCTTCATAGCACACCATGTGATATACGTCGGTGTTACTATGGTGTTACTTGTAAATTGTAAGAAGCCTCACACGTATGGTTTTGCTGCAGGGGTGCTATATACAGATGACGTTGTCACTGTGGTGCTGCTTACGTTTTCATCAGCCTTACAGATTTCTCCATGAGCTTTGCCTTTATCATATATTCGGTGATGTTGTTGTCATAGTGATGTTGCTCACATTGCAAAGGTCTTCAAATGTGTGTTTTGCTGGATAGAGGATGAAACTTGTACTGATATTGGTGTTACTATGGTGTTGCATACATTGATCTCATCTATAGAACTTAAAACTGGGCCTTGCCTAATATATTTGGAGATATTGGTGTCACAGTATTTTTTGTACATTGTCTTTGTCAACAGTTTCATCGTTGGCTGTGTACAGTCATTATAAAACCATTATTAAGATTTAGCACATCTTTCTATGGATTTATGCACTTTTCCCACAAAAGAAGCCATTCAATTGCTTCTTTCTTTTCCCAGTAGTCATTTTGTAAGGGAAATCAATGAATAAGTCATACACTCATCATTCGATCATTTCGTTTTGATAAAAACTTGCACCCTCGGCCAGAAAGGACCATTGCTGACAGACATTCTGTTAATTAGATAAAAACTTAATTTGCCTTAAATGTTAATTAGGCTCTGCAAAGTAGACCTTAGTCTAAAGCTAACCATTCGGTTATTATACTTTGATGCATTTACATATTTATTATTTACTTTAGCAATGCATTAGTTTTAATTTTTTAATTATTATTTTCTACACAGAATGCAACAAGTATACCAGTCGCTGACGAGGATCACATTTTCATTAATCTGAAGAACGGTTGGAACCGGAGAACAAATGGCCATGCAGACAATGAAGATAAAGGCACAGTTATCATTCAGTTTGAGGCCATAACAGTAATTAGACCGTCTCATTTTCTTTTAATGTAACATTGTATTCACAAAAAAAGGTGTTTTTCCTCTTTGACCTGGTTAAAAGACTAAGATTGAACAAAAAATTATTTTCAGAGATAGGTGGGAAAATAAAAAGCTTATGGCATTAACTTTAAATCTTGAACTTTTGAAGTATCATAAGCTATCTCCAAAAAGGAAAAAAACTTCTGCCAGACGCTGAACTTTATTTCTGGATTTAGCTGTTGTAATATCTTCGGGGAAAATTGAGCTGTTAAGGAAACTTTTAAAATCACAGGCTGAAAACTCAATGGGGATTTTATTCTTTCCGCAATATGTTTGGTATTTTCTGTTTACACTATGCTGGAAATGAATGTTATTGGATTTGCAATCAACTGAATGAATAATAAAAAAGAAATTAACGTTGATAAGATGTTTCCAGATAAGTTTCTCAGCCCACATCAACTCATTTTGGCATTACGCTCTTCTGGAGTTTGTGTCTATATTGTTTTTTAAACCTTGAAGGGTCTCGGATGTAAACGTTATTTTCTTTCTTGCTTTTAAGGATAACAACCAGTTTGGCTTTCCCCATCGTAGTTTCTTGACTCTAGTAGAACTACCGGCCTTCGATAGCTTAAAGACAGACGGTCAAGAATCAATGAGGGATGATGAGAAGCAGATCGATAAAACTTTAAATGCGATGAAAAAACGGTTGGATGGCCTTAGTAGGTCACCGGATGAAACTGAAGGTGTAGACTTCAGGTATGTGAGATGCGGTCTGTGGATTTATGTTAAAAAAGAAAGAAAATAAAGCAACTGCATTTTCTGAGAAAGTCGTCAGTATTCCATGGTCAAACTGGCTTTGATACTGCATCAGATTCATATATGTATACACGGTAGTTAAGTTACCATGCCCAAACAGGATTAGAACAATATTTACAGATACTGTAGCAGATTTATGATAATCAAAGGAAAATAAAACAGAATTGAGTTTGCTGAGAAATTAGGCAGTATGTCATCAACAAGCTGGCCTTGATACTCCCTCAGAATCATATATGCATACACAGTAGTTAAGTTACCATGCCCAAACAGAGTTACAGTGATATTTCTAGATTCATATGAACCAATTCATGATAAACTAAGAAAATAAGAGAGATAAGAGTTTGCTTAGAAATTAGTCATAATACTATTAATTAACCTAATATTCTTTAAGGTTCATAACTTCATTCACATCTCTTCAGTTTCAATACCTATTGAATGTTATAATTTACAATGGAATTTCTCTAGCTAGGTACCAGAACAGGGTCCATTGAGAGTTCTGATCAAGAGATCGTTTGGACAATACAGACCCAACTGATACGGAGTTTGGTCGCAAACTTCATTGAAAAGAAATACTTTGCCTTTTGTGCCTTTTGATTTTGCAAGTCATTTTAGCTCTCTGACCGTATCCATGAAAGATATGTACTGGAATCTTATAACTTTAGTCCCAGCAGTGAGGTGCTCTAATTTTAATTATACATATAAGGTTGTCTTATTTTGCTTTTTCTCTATGTTCTTTCGTCAGTGAGTCCAAAGCCATCAATCTCCTTCAAGATTCGTTTGGAGGAAATTCCAAGACGAAAGTGATGGTTCATTTAAAGCCGACATCCACTGAAGCGGGCGTCAGCAATTTGTTGCAATTTTCAAGTCTTCTATCGCAAGTGAAGAATTACTTTATATTAAATGATGTCGCTGCTCAGGTTAGTTGACTTGGTGTTTGAAAATAATATGAATTTGTTCTGAGAAATCAAACCCCAAAATGCCAGTTTTAAAGGACCTGTTTTCTTCTTTCATTTCATTAAGGGGCTAATTGGAGGCATGCGGGCCAGGCAACTGAGCTTGCAAAGACGACTTGGAGCACAATCTTCTCAGATGACCGTTAATAAGGATCCACCAGGAAATGAAGCAGAAGTGGTAAGTACAATAAACCACCTACATATCTTTGGAGAGTATTTTAAGGAAATTGTCACGAAATTCCTTATATTACAATCAGATTTATTCACTGTCTTTACATAAAGAAGGAGGGCATACTTATGGTAGTGTTAGGAATCAACAGCATACCATAGATGGTTTAACAGGGTGTAAGTTATCCGGTATTCGCATCGCAGAATGCTATACAATAAGGTCTACAATTGCTATAAACAAGTGCAAAGATGTATAACAGTTTTGGCACACAGGAATCATAGTAGTTTACAACAAGAAAGAAAGTTGATAGCCTTCAAAACTGCTACACAAACTTTTGAACTCTAAATTATTCCCCCTATAATGAAGCAAGAACATCCATATGATTGATGACACCTTTAGTGTGATGGGGAAAAGGAAAGTATATGCTTAGCATAGGAATAAAAGGAAAGGATATCCTCATGCTAAGGATTTATAAACCAGGACAAGAGCGTCGATGGTTATTAAAGTTATGGGCAAACTTCTGGTGTTGTTAATATATGAACATTTCAAGAGTGGTTGTCAAAGGAACTTGGAAGGAAAGTTTGAAATTTTAAAATAATTTGTTACAGATGTGGAATTCTATACAGCATGGTAAGTAAAACTCATACTCATCACTGTGATGTTTTACAAGAATTTTGGCATATAAGAAAAATGTAAATTATAACAGACCAATACAACAAATTTTATCTGACCTTTAAGACAAACAAAGATTAGGCAGAGCTTTTAGCTCCATTAACTATTCTGTTGTCAAAGAAAGACTACAATTTTCTCTAAAATACCCCCAAATTAACAAATCCATGATCAACAAACTGTATTAAAAAGGAGTCATAATACATCACTGATATCTTTGTTTTTTTTATGGGTATTCACCAAAAAGAGAGCACATTGTGGCTTTTTTAATCAGTGAAACCATTTTATCTTTTAGTAATTTGTGATATCCTATCCTCTTGTTTTCAGTCAAGGATGAGGATGGAGAACCAATATCTATCCAGAAAATTAGATCGTCTTGAGAATCAGTTCAGCGATGTAGTCGCTGCGAAGGAAGACCTCTCCAGCAGACTCATCTCTAGTGAGGAGGAAAGGCTAAGGGCGTCCAGATCACTCGTGGATTTCAAGATCGAAAGCAGCCACCAACGAGATGGGCTACACCAAGAAAACTTTGAACTTAAAAACAAGGTAAGGCACAGCTGCTCATGACTGGTATGCTGTGATTTAATTGTCATAAGAGAACATAAGATGAAACCGTTCTGGTCTTTCGTTGGAGGGTTTTAAGCTTTATCAGCAAAATCTTTTAAGTTAATGTTTTGTATTACTTTGTTTGATAAGGTAGGCCAATTGTATAATTTTTTGGTTTTAGTGAAAGATCAGAATAGGGAAGATTGAATGTGCTGCCAACCTGAGATGTGGCATGCACAGGATTTCAAAGCTCCATGGATTGATTATGGTAAGGGCATGGACCTTTATGGAAGGTCCAGACGCAGATCAAGGATTTGACAAAGTCCAACTGAACGTTTTTCCCCAGATTGGTGATGGAGGTGGGGAACTATGCCCTCCCCGCGCCCAGGTCACCCCATCCATGCCCCTGAAGCTTAAACATAGTCACCTATCCAATGAAAGATAAATGTTACTATTGGATTGGTTTTTTTACCAGAGATATATATTTTTTCTCTGTGTTGCTGACATTGCTTTTATCCTAAATAATTACATTGTATTTTTCAGTTAATGTCATGTGAAAGCCAGCTGTTACAGGAGAGGATTGATCGTCGGCGAGCAGCAAGTAACATTAGTCAGACTCATAACTTATCCATGCAGTATGCTGAACTGGAGGACAACTATGCAGGACTTATCAGGAAACATGACCTAGAGGTAGGTGAGATTGGAACTTAGTACTTAGATAACATTTATTGGACCCATTAGGCCACAAACTTTAGTAGTAGGTTTTGAAAGTTATAAATTGTTGAGCGATTTGTCTTAGAAAGGTCTTTGTAAGGGCTTTCCTTAAAAATGACCCCATTACGGTAAAATTTATATATATGTTTTAATGATATATATTTATCAAAATAAAAATAAAATAAAACTGTTAGCAAACTGCTTATCCACTAGAGAGCCTGTGTAATAGAAAGTGTAAAAGTAAGTTGGCCTGACATTTCGATCCTACTGTAGCAGGATCTTCTTCAGAGGCTAAATGACAAGTATTTATTATAGAATTAGAACTCAAAGATATATTTCCCTTTTAACTCTTTACTCTGTAAGTATTAAAGGAACTCTTCTTCACAGTCCCATCAATTCACCCGGACACTCATTTTACCTGGTAAACCTCTCTAATCCTTACAAAATCAGATTGAGATTCACAACAGGACACGTACACAGTAATATAGTTCTCATAAAATTCCTACATGTATATAAAATCTTCTATCTTGATTTAAAGGTGAAAAGAAACCGGGAGTTAGGCATGGAATTACTGAATCTCCTCAATGCAGAGGTAGCCCTCCTACAACAACAAGGAAACCTCAAGAATTCAGAAACGGAAGATTTGAGAAAGATAAAAGACATAGCCCTCGGCCTCGCAGCAGATCGTGAACAGGTAAGTCGGACCCGGTAGTTGTAAGGAACCGCGTCAGACGCAGAGGTGGGTCTGCAGCATCAATGCAGCCAGAGAGCGTAAGACCTAATCGTTTGTATTCTGCAGTTTACTTAAAAGGCACTGCTGGTCTGCAAGAGGTAGGTTCTATGGTTTCATTTTTAATTCAGTCTTCCTACGACAGGATTTTAGGATGGGCTGCCACATTTTCTTTTTTGACATGATGTCTAGCGAGCTGTTTGTCTTTATTTAGTCATGTAATATTGGTTAACCTGTGGCTACTGGTCTAAGCTTTTCAGCTAAATACCTCTTGTACTGTTTTCTAAACTGCTTTACAACCAGTAAACAAATCAAAGCGGTTCCATTTCCATATACCTTCGCTGTCCATCAAGTATTCAATATAAGATTTAAGCTGAGGGGGGGGGGGGGGGTGGAGAAGGTACTGTATGAGGGTCATGTACAGGATGGGGCAAACAAGATGTATAGAACACAAAGCAAGTCAATGTTTCACAGAATTGATTCAGATCTTGTCAGCCAGTTTAAACATTTTTTGCTTTTAATCCTTTTTTGAGGTTAATTTTTAAAAACTTTTCATTGGTAAAGGTAAATGATGTTCCACTCCGGGACCTTACAGGCATACTCTCTGGTGATAAGGGACAATTCAGGAGAGAGACTGAGAAGATGAAGATGGTTTACGAGCAACAGCAGACTACTCTTGAAAACCAGATGTGAGTAGATTGCACGAAAAAACATTTTGCATATGAAAATGTAAAGGTTGTTTGAGTGCAACTTGTTTTACATTAGGTGTTTAGAACGTTGATAAATGCTGATGAATTATGACTCCCCCTAATTGAGGTTGGCTTGGTAGAACACAGGATCTGCATGCACTCTTGAGGTCAGTGTAAGAACCTTACTTTCTTTTTACTCTTGCACCATGTTTTTCACTTACCAATGCTGATTTGGTTACACTTTCTGGTACTAGTTAATGTTGAACTGTAAGCAGGATCATTTAAAAGAAGAACTAGTACCACAACCTTCATGGCCTCTTAATAACCCATATTGATTCATTCAAGCCAGCGAAAAGCATCTTTTGAATTTTGGATAAGTTTCCTAAGTTTTGTCCTTCTTTACTTTAATTTTAATACAGTTTAGTATTTTTAATACATACTGTAGCAAAGATTCTTGACACGTTACATTTTCATTACTCTTTTGCAGTAAGATGTTAAACGATAGCGTTCAGAAATCCAAGGGACAAGCTCTTGATGCGCAGAGAAAATTAGCCCAACAGGAAGTGGTAGGTTGTTATTATGGAATTGTAATGCAATGGCTGTGCTATTGACTTTGAAACTTAAAGGGTGTGAAGACTCGCGCAAAAAGAAACGTCTAATGCCTGTAATCTGACCTAGTTTTGAATGAGGTGTAACAGAAGTGTTAGACACCACCATCGATCCCAGAAAATACACACACAGCTTGCTACCGTCGATAATTAGACACTAATGTACAGTCAGTACATACAGCTGCGGTCAATACCCACAGCACAGTGTACAAACGATACCGCGATGGACATCTCAGGTCCAGCTAAATATAACAAGGTATCACGTTTCATTACTGTCTGCATTTTGTAGCGACAAGAGAAAAACTTCACTTGCAAGCAACGGAAAGTTAACTTTTTCAGAGCGCGGCACGCGGTTTGGGGCGAGTCTTCAATGCCTTTAATCTGAATAGGAGATTGGTTAAGATTGTAATTTTTGAATAGGTCCTGACTTTCCGTAGAGCTCATTAAAGATAATTTTGTCACTGACAGGTTCTGAAAAATTCTTCACCAGGTTTATCTGGTGTCCTTGCTATGTGAAACCAGCATAGTGTGTTGCAAGCTTCTGTTGGAATCAGTGTTTTTTTTTTTTTATAAGAAAAGAAAAAAAAAAAATAGAATTAACTGTTATGTATGATTATCAAAAGTATAAAAAATACAAAATTTCCACATTTTATGAAAAGCACTTAATTTCTGGTCGGAAGAACTTATACTTACACCATAAGTTTGAAATAGAAGGCTTGTAATATCAGTGTTCAAACTGGGTTTGATATGTAACAAATAAGACGGATAAATATCATGGAAATGTATTGTTGGCACATTTGGTTGATTCAGATATAAACATTACTGAATCATATGTCCAAGATTACCCTCATCTATCTTCAAGTTGTATCATTTATAGGAACTAATGATGAAGAAAGAGGAAGCAAAGGAGATGGGGAGAGAGATTAGTAGTCTTCATCTTCAGATTAAAGAGAAGAATAGTGAACACAGGAGAAGACTTCAAAAGTATCTTGATGATGTCACTGTAAGTCTTAATTATTCATGAATCTGTGGCCATTTCACTCTCTCGTTGATTTGTATGAGGTGTATGATTCTTGGACAGAAGTAAAAATAATAGTTTTATATGTCACTAAACTAACATTTATATATATGTATAATTATTGCAGAGTTTGTTTGTTTGAGCTGTTGAAGTACAAATTGTTTCATTATTTGTCTGAAGTTAATGTAAGAATTTTTTTTCATTCTGATATGCAGTAACTCATTAGTCTCAAATCTTTGTTCACAAATTAAACTCAGCCAATGTACACTTGTGGTAACAAGTGCAATATGCCCTATGCTGAAGCATTGATATTGGTTTTGAGAATTACCAACCTTGTGCAGGACATAAACCTCTGCTCTGTAATTCTTAGACAAGTTAACAATATATTTTGCGTTTAAATCTTTGAGATATTACCAACACTATCAGTTACATTAAGGATACTAAGTTGATTTACGGCTCACTTTAATCTCCACATATTGCTTAGTCGTTCACAATACCCCTTTAATGACATTGTCTCAAAGAACTTTGTGGAACAGAGTTCTAAGATGCCGAATGCAGGACAGATTTTAAGAGGAACCGTGGATCAGATTACAGACGAACTGAAACAGACTTATCGTAGCCGAGAGAAACAATTAAGCGATGCGGCCCGCAACTATAGACAGCAAGCACAGAGAGTGGCCAAGAAACACAAAGAACTCCTTGTAGCATACAGGTAAGAGACCTCCCATTGCCAGTTATTAAGATCATTTCAAGAAGGAGGAATGACTTGTATGTAAATGAGAGTTATTCCTGTGACTTTCCTGCAATGTGGGTTCTTGAAGGATGTGTTACACGTTAATCTGTGGTAATGGTGCTTCATAAACCTCCCATCATATGAATGTTGTATAGATCATTAATGTTTGGTCATGTTGTTTCTTTACTCCTGGATCATGTGATTGTCTATGGAACATTGCGGTTGTTTCTTGATCATAACATTGGGAAATTCATTGGTGTTTGATCATGGTGCTTGATTTGTTCCCTGGAACATGTTACTTGTGTATGGAGCATTGATTGTATGATAAAGGTGCTACTTTGCTCTTTGATCAAACCATAGATATCTAGGAGAGATGTTATATGTGAGATGACGGTGCTAGTCTGTCAATATATTCGGTTTGTCTTTGGGACAAGTATGTCACCAACCTCCTTCCTAAACACTTTATAGATTCATGGTACATTTATGGGCATATGTGAATACAGTATTCTTTATCCCATATTTCTCTGGGTCCCCTTATTAGCCCCACCCTAGCCCCTCTTCTCGTCAGCCAGCAGTCTGTCTCTACATGATAGTAATTGATCCCTGGAGATGGATGCTGTTCGGTTTGTAGGGCTGCTTTTCTCTCTTGACATTATGATGGGTACAGTATGTGGCAGTTCTATGCAGTAACATTAGTGATTTTACCCCTTCATCATGTCATGGGCATATGGTGTAGCATGATGGGTGGTGTTGTACTTTACCCCTTTTGATCATCACATGGGGGGGGGGGGGAATGATCATGGTGATATGGAGCCCTGTTTGTGAATGGTGCATTACCACATTATGATGTAGTTTACTTTGCTGATGAATTTCAGAGAGCATTTAATATCATGCAAGGGGTGACGGAAGCATTGTCAGGTTTTTTTCTTATTTTCTTTGTTCAGAATGCTCAAGAAACAGGTCGAAGATATCAATGATATTGATCTTGTACCAGAGGAATACGAATTGAGTTTATCAGAGGCCAGCCTTGAATCCAGTAATCGGAAAGAGTTAACACAGTTGGCAGTAAAACTCCAGGCTGTGACAAATGAACTGAAAAAGATGAAAGCAGATGGGTGAGTTTAGATTCTCTGCATATTAATCTCTTTGGTACAACAGTCAAAGTATGGAATGTTTTGGACATGTATCCAAGGTATCAGTGGAGGAGGGATATGCATCCTTTGGGTTTTTCATCGAGACCAGAGATAATCACTGAATCTCAATTCAGATAGGATAGTTTACTCTCTACTTCTTGAAAGTGTGTGCAGGGTCGACACTTTAGAATCTTTTTGTACAATCTATTAAATGGGATATTTAAGAATAGTATCCTAATTGCAGCATTTGTTAGAACAAAAAAAAAACATACAGATTTCATTACTGGTGTGTTTCCAGAATGTTAGAGATATAAATGAAGACACAGGGATGTCATTTTTGAGATATGAAATGATGTCTATGGAAATAATAATAGCATCACAATCAAAGTAAAACTATTTAAAAAGCTCTATTGCATGTGCTGTTGCATTATTTTTGGATGTAATATTCAATTTGTTGTTTATTACTTGGTGATGTCCTTTGACAGAGAACAGACTGCTTCGGACATTGCTCTCGTATCTTAGCATATTAAGTGAACAAAGCTTGCAACTAGTTATCTCTTTGTGGTGCTACAATGCCACCAGATTCAATCAATGATTCTCTCCTACTTAACTTTCAGTATACACTGCTAGTAGATAATTCCTTCAGTCTGTTTAAATGCAATGGTTTGCTTGCCTGTGTTCCTAAAGGGTGAAATCATCTAAAACTTGCATGAAGCAAATTTATGTCTTCCTGATTGCCTTAGGCCCAAACATAGTCAAATATAGCATCACTTTACCTGAAGTTTTGGATAATTTCACAAATCAAGATTGAAGATTAGTTAAGATATCTTTGCTGTCTCAGATGTGAGCCTGCTTTCTGATTTTACCCAAGGTCTTTATGAAAAGCAGAAATAATGTGTGATTGAAGATTAGTTAAGAATCTTTCTGACTTAACCCAAGCTCTTTATGAACAGCTGAAATAATGTGG
>KN884926.1:110761-132890 GCA_000934455.1 Apostichopus parvimensis | reverse complement strand
GATTGAAGATTAGTAAAGTTATCTTTGCTGTCTCAAATGTGAGCCTGCCTACTAATTTTACCAGAGTTCTTTATGGATAGCCGAAATATGTGTTGTTGCTCAATGCAGTAAATATGACATTGTAATGACTATTCCCTCGATCATTTGGCAAAGGTATAGCAAGATTTTATTTGAGAGATCTTAATATAATAACATTATAACAAGAAGAAAATTTTGGTTGTTTTTTTTCATTTCAGAGTTAGTGATAAGTCATTGGACGTTATGAAGGCCAAGTTTCAAGAACAACAGGTGAGTTAATCCAGTTACAAGTGTTTTTTTTATGAAAGTTTAAGCCTCTAAATAATAAAAACATTTTCGAAATTTACAAAATAGTTGGCGTTTCACCTATCACAAGCATGATTTTGGAAATAATTTAGAAAGTCATGATTTTGGCCAAAAGTTTCGAATTTCAAATTTGGATCCTCGTTTTGGATTCCCATAGCTCATAGGAGTATCCTCTTGAAGTTAAAAACGGCATTCTATGGAATTTTAAGCCTCTAAATATGAAAATGATATTTGACATTTTGTCATAAACTTAGTCCAATTTTCAAAAAAGGGACGGATTATGAGTTAATTGTTGACTGGCAGGTCATCAGAAGGGTGTCAACTATCCCACGCATGATTTTGGAAAGAAATAAAAAAGTCATGATTTTGGCCAAAATTTGAAAAAAAACATAAGGGTATTGTATTGCCTTACAAAAAAATTGGCCGAAAAATAAAATTTTTCAATTTCAAATTTGGATCCTAGTTTTGGATTCCTTTTTTGGATTCCCATAGCTCATAAGAGTATCCTCTTGAAGTTTAAAGTGGCATTCTATGGAATTTTAAGCCTTTAAATATGAAAGTGATATTTGACATTTCGTCATAAAAACTTGGTCCAATTTCAAAAAAGGGACGGGTTATGAGATAATTGTTGACTGTCAGTTCATCAGAAGGGTGTCACCTATTCCAAGCATGACTTTGGAAATAAATTAAAAAGTCATGACTTTGGCCAAAATTTGAAAAAATCATAAGGGTATGAAATAATTGGCTCATAGGAGTATCCTCTTGAAGTTTAAAGTGGCATTCTATGGGCACTTACTTCTAATTGTGTCTGATTTTCTGTTCAGGTTTGCCCACGGCTTCATACAAGCTGGAATTTCCAGTCTTTCAGTTGATCTTATATATAATACGCCATATTGATCGGTAGTTTGAAAGTCCAGAGTTTGTTTATGTGTGCTGGCTATGTGGTTGCATCTTGATTCTTATACAGACTATAATCAAGTTTGCAATCGGAACGGGTGCGATTGCGGCACAGTGGGTTGACAAACAGCAACTGGTTGATCAGTTGCCCACCATGAAACAGTAATTGTATGAAACAGTAACATTTGTAAAGATTATACGTCATGATGCTTCCTGTATATTTCTATCATTTAGAATGATAAACCGGGGATCAGTTATGGATTGTAACTTCAGTCTGAAGTTACTGATTATACTGTAGTCAGCAATTACTGGTTACATTTGAATCAATCAGACAGTAGTTTCTTGTTCTTCTTTCCCTGACATAGGAGGAGATTGAGAAGGAGAGAGCTTCATTACTAGCCAGTAATGCCCTCCTGGAAGAACAACTAGCAGAGAGCAGTAGATACATCAGGAAAGAAATTCCTAGGTAAGTTCACAAATATGCTGGCAACTAAGGAGTGAACCTTATTCAATATATCAATTAAGCATGACTAGGTTTAGATCAATTCTCTGCACTAACTATGCACCTTTCATTGCTAAGTTTAGTATTTTCAAACTGATTTCAATGTATTTGACAGTTTTCGACGATGTTGAGTGAGAGGCCATTTTCATGTGATGCTAAAACAAACCTTTGTGTGACTTCATTTGTGAGTAAAGGTTAAACAACAACAAAATGTTTCTAGTTCCTCAGCTTTAAGACAAACAGGTAAACTTGATCTCCTTCATGCATGACAGATAGAAAAATATGGTTAATGTTTCAACTATTTCTCTTTTCTAACAGGTACAGAGAGGAAATTAACACCCTTCGAATCAAGCTTGGTAACACTGATCAGTACTACAAACCAACAAGAACATTTCCTCAGTTTTGATCCGTAGAAAGCAATTCAACTCCATTAAATCAACTCATTCCAACCATCAACTCAAACTGTCAACTCAAACCGTCAACTCATTCCAACCGTCGACATCGTCGATTAACGTGATAATATCATACCCACTGAGGTTCATTCAAAGATAGTTTACAAGTGACCAAACTTCGAGAACCTACCAGTTTTTTCCTCAAGCGAAACATTCGTTACATCCAGGATGGATAATAGGCTTACTTAAAACTGGCCAGTCTCATCAACTCAACATCTATTGCATTCAAGGTCCAACTAATTTGGTACGTGTGGTAATGACAAATATTCCAAACCGTTCAAGATTTTATCTTACAATGGAAAATCAACTTGATCAGTGGTGGTTTTCATCAAAAGCCTTCCAGTGAAAAGATGCAAGGGATCAGAGTCACAAACCAAACTTAAACCAAAACCGCCTGTGCTTTTCCCAAGGAGATATTATATATATTTCTTCCCAATTTTATTTGGAATATTAATTCTTCCCAAGAAGATATTTATGACACGGAGAGAAGAACACTGACAGAGGAGATACATAATAACAGGTTTTATTTAAAGAGTGACGAGGAGATGAAACTGTACCAAGCATTCTAACATTGGCAGTTCCTCTTTGGGATCTCTTCTCAATCTCTTAATGATACATGATGCTTTCTTACAATTTACTACTATTGCTTTAAAGTTATCTCATTATTATGTCATAAATATAATCACATAATTATAATAATAGTAATAAAAACATCAATCTTTTGGTAGACATTCAAACATATAGTTCACTCTAGTTAGTAATGTCTGGCAGTATAGTCAAGTAATGGATGTGTAGAAAACTTGTGACATAGCAACCACTTTGTACCACTTGTCATGTTGTGGAATATGGATGGCTGTATTTTTACATTAACTTTCCAAGAGGGATTTTATGATTTTTTTTTTTCAGCTGATATTTAACACCTTGATAAAGATGCCACAGCAGAGATACAACAGTATTATTTTCATTGTTCGTTTAGGAAGATGCTTATGTTTTATTAGTATGAAAGTTTGTAACATGAATACTGACCAAGATCTGAGACTGCCAGATGATACATATATCTTTACTGAATATTCATGAATAACAGTAATCATCAATGAATATTTATATTTTCCCCCATAGGGATAGAAAAATTATTTATATGTATATATATATATAGAATAGACACAGCACGTCAGGTGTGTCAATAAATATTTGATTCATTCTGCATAAGGACTCACCAAGATCTGAGACTGCCAGATGGTACTTATATATTTACTCAATATTCATGAATATTTCATATTTTCCCCAGTAGGGATAGACTATTTATATCTATATATGTATGTTTATATATATATAGAATTAGACAACAGCACGTCAGGTGTGTCAATAAATATTCAATCCATTCTGCAGATGGACACAGATGATCCAAGTTTTTTTTTTTTACAACAGTTAAAATCTGGTAATAAAAAAAGGAAATCATCTTAAAACTTTTACCAAATAGACTCGGGACATAATTTGAGGGTTAAGCTTATTAAATAATATTGTGAGAAACTTTGGTTTGGTGTCTTATATTAGTAAGACTCTCCACCTTGTTAACAGAACCACCAAATGAGTAAGTTGACACACTTAACGACGGGTGACAACGATAAACTGTCCTCAGTTTTGAAAACAATAACAAACTCCCTCTGTATTACAGAAATACCCAACTAAAAACAAATTTTTGCATAGGGGTTAAAATAAAAGATCAATTTTAAAATAACATTTAAGACATAAAAAATATGCTCAACTTCTTACCTGTTGACATTGAAGGAGGTACATGAGTTTATTGTTAGTATTACCAATGATCTTAAGTTTTTATATGATAAATTTTCAATAAACTAGTAATAACAATTGCAGCCCAGATTTGTATATGCAAAAATATACACCATGAAGGTTAAGCATTAATGTTTGTTTTGCAATGCGACTCTCTTTTGGAAGATTTTAAACTTGTTGTTGCACGACACCACAACAAATTACCAATGACTGCTGTGACGGGAGATCTTCATTACTTTTCAAGACAAAACGCCGGAGAGAGCCTGTGCGAGAAAAAAACCAAACCAACTTCACTGAATTGGTACTCTCGACAGCACCAGTCCTGCATTGCAAATGTGATTATGTAAGATCATGACAGTGTTAGACCTATCAAGCTATCACAGATGCCCCCTCGAAAAGAACAAACACTAGACACGATCTTAGCCCAAAGCTGCGAACCATTAGAGACGTTAGGATTAGTCAGGCAGGCAGTTATTTTCTACTTAAACACAACCTTCTACTCTGGAGATGGTCGTTATCAGAAATGAGGGTTTAACACGTATTTATAAGCACTCAAATGTTACCAGGGTCACAACATGGAATGACTTTCTTTCTACGGGAACAAAAAAGGATGAGGTTTTTTCTTATTAGTGGGGAATGGTCTTGTCAAAGTTAATACTAGGAATCACACACTGAAAGTGGCCGGTATGAATGGATGAGTTGGTAAACAATTTAAATACTTTTTAATCTTCTTGACTTTATACAAATCACGGATTCGTCCGCTTCTCCACCCGTTAGCAGAGAGATTTACTACCGCTGTCTTCAAACTCCGCCCAGGCATCGTTTAATTCCATGAATATTAATTTCGCCAGCGACTCTTGCGGTGTGTCCACCAGTTTGTCAGGGTGTACAGAAAGAACTGCTTTGCGATACCATTTTTTCACCTGCAATTCAAAAGTAAAGAGAGTTAGCGTTGTTTACTCACAAATGTGCAGTAATACTGCTCTTTCTACTTTTTGAAGGACAATCATAAAATGAAGGGATAAAAAGTGTTTCAACAGTTATAGTACAACAACTAACCTAGAAGTGTTTAGAAAACATCCAAAAAAACATGACAAGCACAAGAATTTTATAAATGACAATTTGGTAAACGTAAATAACCAACTTCAAGTATACTTTGACTAGCATATCAGTTCCTTAGTGCCCAACAGTCACCATCAGTCATACATATACTTGCCGCTCCACCCATCTCTCCCCACTCCCCCCCTCCACTTGTACTAAAACACAGAACTATATACCTCAACTATAAATTACAAGCTCTTTACTGCCAATGACTAACCAAACAACGACAATCTCCCAATCTAAGCAGCCACCCTTCTGGATACTGGATATCAACTCTACCGAAACAATCTGCCTTGTAGGCTACTTACCTGATCAGCCCCCCCTCCTCACCACCCCCCCCATCTTACTGGATATCAACTCTACCGAAACAGACCCGCCTTGTAGGGTACTTACCTGATCAGCCGTTACTAATTTATCCATCGTTGCTGGTTTCCACCTTGTTTCTCCATCCCACAAGACAGTGTGCATAGAACATAGCAGAGCTCTGATGTTATTTTCCTTGCCCTCGGTCCAGTCACGCACCTGTTATCAGAGATGAACATTACAGATAATGAGATGAGGTAATTATAAATACCAAACATCGCTTCCATTTTTGACAATAAACCTCTGTTGCTATGGTGATATTTATAATGTCACACATTTACCTCAAAAACATGGATTTACTTTTGACCTGTTGGTATCAAATTATATCCCAGTTAAATTTTTGTTAATGTCTAAAAGATTGGAGGATGTCTTGTCATCTTGCCCAAACTTAACACTTCAAGTGCTTTTTCAATGAAATCCTATGCTTTCTATTCACTCAGCCCACAAACCATAGACAAGAACAGCACTGTGGGAGTGGCACAATTTTCACCGAGTACTGATTCTGTGCAATTGTTCCCATATATGTCTTATTGGTATGGCACAAGTTTCAAAGTCATGACGAGAATTAGTCCATTAACCATAGGTTGCATTTTTCAGCTCTCTTGACCTCAACTTACTGAAACTTTATGTCTTCTGCAAACAGACTGGTTAGTTTGGAAGAGTTGATTTGTTCACACCTTGCCATGTCTGCCTTGATCTGATAGTGATTTGACTACTAGCTGTATGATGAGTTGCATAATAGACGAATAGGCAGCTTAACTAAGGTGCGAAAAGATGGGACTGATCACTCAGTTAATGAACTGGAAAAAACCTGCCGTTCAGTACAAACGGCGGAATTTTGGATGCAACCTATAGCTAATGGACACTTTCGTGGCATGTAGAATTGGTAACTACTGGTAGTTGGGGTATTACCAAACACTCACATAGCTTGAGCTGGTTGCTAATGGCAACAGGGAATAATTTATCTGTTATCCCATACCATCCTGCTATATAACATGGTCAAACTGCTACACAACCTGCCATAACAGCTTCGGTTCATTGAAATCGTTAACATTTCAATATTTTATACTAGATGAAATCTCCATAAACATCAAAAACTGTAAATATCCAGAATTTATTCCCTGGACAATCAAAACCTCCCGAAAGTTATTTTCATCTCCAAGGTCCAAACGTTTACTTTGACATATTTCAATAACATCTACAGCAAACTCCAGCGACTAAAACACGTTGCACGTTTCACGCTACGGAGGTGTTACGCTAATCTGGTCTACGACGACCAAAAACGTACCTTCAAGACCTCTGGATCTGTTGATTCCTCTAACTGCTTCCGTCTCATTTGTTTGATTGATTTTGGGACTTGTTCCTCGGCTTGGGAGGTAAACTCGTGTCCACTCAGTAAATCTCCAAAGTCCTTGTCTCTTGCTCCTGGCTTCATAACTACCGGGAAAGAAAACAGAAACGTGTTCTTCAAAAAGATCATAGTCTTTCACAAATGGTTAGGTTTTAATTAATGGTTCATGTTTGTCTACCGATCTCCTGTAGTGGAGTGGATTTGGAGAAAAATGTTAAAGATTTCCCTCTTGTCCCTCTACCCCCCCTCTACCCCCCCCCCCATGACTGATGACTGTACATTACCTCTTGGTCCAGGGGTAAAAGAATCCCTCTTGACCCTCTACCCCCCCCACCTCCCCACTATGACTGATGTCTGTACATTACCTCTTGGTCCAGGGGTAAAAGATTTCCCTCTTGTCCCTCTACCCCCACCCCCATGACTGATGACTGTACATTACCTCTTGGTCCAGGGGTAAAAGAATCCCTCTTGACCCTCTACCCCCCCACCTCCCCCCCTATGACTGATGTCTGTACATTACCTCTTGGTCCAGGGGTAAAAGATTTCCCTCTTGTACCTCTACCCCCACCCCCATGACTGTACATTACCTCTTGGTCCAGGGGTAAAAGAATCCCTCTTGACCCTCTACCCCCACCTCCCCCCCCCTATGACTGATGACTGTACATTACCTCTTGGTCCAGGGGTAAAAGATTTCCCTCCTGTCCCTCTACCCCCCATGACTGATGAAAAGCTGCTTCCATAATAGTTTGGTCTGGCTGCCTGTGCCATAGGAGGAGCAGATGTTCCCTGCCGTGGTGGTTGCCGCTGGTGATGATGCTGGGGCGAGCTAGATGTTTGTGGTTGGGGCTGCTGCTGCTGCTGCTTCTGTTTGCCGGGAGCAGAGGATGGCAGACTACTCTTGAAATTTCCTGAGCGCACAGATGGCAAAGAAACGACAATATTCATGAGAGCAACTGTAACCAAGGAAACTAAAGCAGCTTCCAACTTTTTAAATTTCTTGCTAATCAATAAGTTCACGGGGAAACCTTACAACCGGGGATGGATGGATGGAGAAATAAGAATTGCGCATGAAACAAATACCCATCTCATTTAGGAATGATCAAAGTTTGAGTCCACACATTCTCTGGGTCACTGGCTGTACAGACTGTGTCCAAACACCAGTAATCCTTCCAGAATGGTTTGATAGAGTTTGCTTCAGACATACAGAGTAGCTCTTGTGGAGTGGATCACTCCCAATGAGTGGCCTTCAAAGCTTTTGTCAATAGTAATGTTATTTTTATACTTTTGCATTGAGGTTGTAACTCTGTGTCTAACAGATTGCTTCTAAATAGTGACATTTCAATCCATTTCACATTTTGCATCGAGTTGTATTCAACTCTGTGTCATTCTGACCTGGCAATGTAATATAATCACATATAACTGGATACCACTCTTTCTGACTAAGCTGTACATGTTGTTAAAATCAAATGACTACTAACTTACTGAGGTATTACTGTTTTCCTCCTTAAAAGAAAATACATATTTAGTTAATATATAGAAGCCATGCTAGATAGTTTCATCATTCCGCTTGGAATGCCAAGGGACATCCGATTTAAGATTACGTTTTCCATGTTCATAATCTTTCCTTTAACCACTATGAATGGTTACCACCAGATTGTGACAAATTACAATACAATATGCAGCTTTTATTAGCCACCCCATATGTCGACTCACCTGTGAGATCTCCGAATGGATCAAACCTCAGCTGTTCCGTACTCATGGGAGGTGTCTGGGACCTTTGGATTTCGCTGATAGGGGTGTTTCCCCATCCGGCCATCAAATCGGGTCCACTATGGCTCTGCGGAGATGAAAAACGATTAAACGAGCGATGAACATTACCACAAAGGACTTCACAATGTTTGGTGACACTTCTGTCTCTGACTACCCTCTTGCTAATTTATAGGGGATTTTTAGATGATTTTGATTCACTTTTCAATTCTATAGAAAAAAATGCTAACATCCAATGATGATTTGACTGATAAAGTATCATTCCATAGAAAAACTTGAAACAATGCAGACTATTCCACATTGATTTTTTACATTGAGTGGTTAGAGCTGATCTGGGAAAGTGTCTGGGCGACTAAAATGTGGAAGAATGAATCAGATCCATCACCGACTTGCACATTTAAAGACAATTTGGTATACAAATATATAAGGATTGCCCTTCCTTTCAATAATCCTATTTGGAGGACTACTTGGTACGTTAGGTAACATCACTGACCAAATACAAAAATCATCTTTCACAGTGCCCACCCCCCCCAATCCCAACAGGACTGGGGCAGATGTACACTGACAGTAAATTGTTAATACCTGTCGGAGGGGAGTGGAGTTTCCATGTTGAGGACTGTTGAGGCTGTTGGGACTGAATGCTCCAAAACCCGTCTGGTTATCTGACGATCCAAGCAGGTCATCCGTACTGTGACTGCCTGCACCACTGACCTTTGACCCAAACGGATCAACATCAGGCTTCTGAGAGGCCCTGGACTGAGGGCTCCCGCTTGCCGATGACGTGAACGGATCAAAGAGGTTGTCTTGCTTTGGTCGACCCTTCGCAGACGTATCTACGCCACCTGCGGAAAACGGATCAAACGTTTCGTCCGCAAAGTCGTTCTGTGTCTGGGCAGGAACCTCCTCTTTGGCCGCAGGTTTACCAGTGGAAGAAAATGGATCAAAGGAGCCGGTTGGATTGGCTTGCTGGAAGGGATCAAACGAATTGGGATCAGATGTTACATGGTTTCTAGACTTGTGTTTCTCGAAAGGATCGAAACTGCCGCTGCTGCTCGTGGCTTGACTATTAACGACACCGTTCCCTAAAGAAGAATTTGACAATAGATCGACGTTGCTCGGGTTGCTATGATCATTGCCGCCCCCCAGTAGGTCCTGGTCCGCGTTCGCTCTATGCTGGGATCCGATTCCCAATATATCTTGCTCTTCCGCTCCTTGGTTCGTGTCTTCCTGCCTCCCGGATGCAGAGGAATGTATCGATGTGAAATCTGCGTCAAACAGAGCACCAGTCTGCGCCTGTGAGGAATCGGCACCAAACAAGTTTCCAATTCCGTTACTTTTTGATTCCTTGACTACCTTGGGAGGGGCTTTCGCCCGCTCGGCCTGGAATGCTATAAACTCATCATCTGCAAAGATTGCATCGTCATCATCATCGTCATCGTCGTCCAAGAGTTGCTCCTGCTGTTCTTCTTCTGCTACTCGCTGCTGCAGGTTTTGCATGTTTGGGAGAGGAGCAGGAGGAGGATGAGGAGAAGAAGCGGAAGGCATTTCGGGTGAATCGGGCCTCTCCCTGGCCTTCTTGTCCAGGTGACCTGTTTTAGAGACAGACAGATTGATGTTCTCTTGAACTCTTCATTCGTTTTGATCGTAAGATGGAAGTAACCAAACATGGATACTCTTCGAGAGAGTTTATCCTAACTTACTAAACTGCACCACTGTCACTTTATTACCAAACTGATCAAAACAGATAAGCAGCTGGTTGGATATCATCTACTGATCTTACCCTAAAAATGACTCCAACTTTCCATCATATTTATTTATCAACCAAGTGTAATCTGCTCTATAAATGCAACAATGTACATTGTCTCACCCAAGAGGATGGCATTAATTAGATGACTATAGCTACTCTGCCTAGACTCTTATATGCAAATTAGGCTAAGTCAAGGTGCATCTGTTATCTTTGTAGGGCTAAGCTTGCTGTGAACGGGTTTACTTTCTTGGGACTTTGACACATCGACTGTGACATCACACTGAACTGTGAGGGGGCCTTTCTTTGCACAAACACAAGCTGCTGCTTTAAAACTTAGAAAACAAAACAAATCACAAAAATATTTCAAGTTTTGATAGCAGTTCAGAGATCAAGTAACCGACAGGCTAAAATAACATTACCGTATGCTGGAAATGATAAAAATGAAATGCTGGCTATGAACTGTCGAAAAGTAAACCACTCGCAACTGTCACTAGACTAAAACCAGCCGTTGCTAACTATGACTGGGCTGATGAAGACACAGTTAATACATTCTTTGTTTCTATCATGCTAATGAGTTTACTTACCATACTGGGTGAGCACACGGTCCCATTCAGCTTGGTTTGAGAAACAGTACTTTGGAGTTATTCTCTGGGTTTCAAAGGTATCCCAGGGTGCACTTCTCATCGACTGAGCTTTGTCTTGGCTGACCTCAAGATCAATCGAGATATAAAAGTTATCAGAGAATTTGTCAGCTTGTTCCAGAAAGTCCAGCTCAAACCTGAGTGAAAAAGATGAAAGATATGTCTTTAGGTCTCTGTTGAGAAGTCACATTTCTCTGTCTTCAGTAATAACTCGAATAGAGGGTTACAAAGTAGGAAAATACTGGACCCTAAAAAACACCTCTCCAATTAACACCCTGGCTGAATAACATGTATGCAGCAAACAAAGATTATCTCTACTTGCCCTGCTGTCAAAGCTCTGAGATAAAATTCGTGAGGGAGTACTCCTTTAATTGCAAACAAGCACATGCTTTACCAGCGAAGTCAGTCTGTGAAACAAGTGTCGCGCCATTCGATTCAAATTTGAATTGAATGTGAAAAGAACAAAATATGTTGGCTGGAAGAGGATTTCGAACCAGTGACCTCAGGATGACAATAATTTTTCCATTAGTCATTTAAGTTTCACTGAAGTTTCAGTTGTATTGAGCGTTAAATCAAAGACTGAATTGTGATCTATTGACACTGGAGAAGAACATGTGACATTGTGAGACATGATATTCAAGAAAAACAAACTGCTCATCAACTTCAACCATCGCCCCCGTCACTGATTGTAACAGCAACAAAATAGCATTTTCTCTTTCAAGAAATAAATCCTGACAAAAGAAACACTTGTTAATTCTCTTATTATCTTTTGTCAGTGAAAATGAGAATATGGGCCTGACTGTACAATCAATGAAATAACGACCGATGAATAATCCTCTGGTTTCATTTTAATTCACAGCTCTTTTCTAGAGCAACTGCTTTCTTAAGAAACAGTCTTAACATTCATAAGGTGAGCATTTCTTTAACATTTGAGCATCGCTTCTCCTTCACATTCTGACAGGAATAACGACGGTAATACTCTGTAGATTTGAAGACAACATCTCTTAAAACAATAGAAGTAAATGTCTTGCTCTGCTCAATTCTATTTTGTTTTAAATCCTTCTGGCCTGAACGATCGTTCGGATATTCGTACTCACTTTTTGATGCATATCTGTTTGTCTCCAGGATTTACAAACCCAGTGTGGAACTGTAGCTGGAACATTCGAAGAGCAGTGACCTAAAACAGATGGAGATGGAATCTTGTCACGCACGTTTATAACCAACTCTAAACATTAACTAAGTGATGTCTTTTCATTTGCATTCTACATATCAATAAATCTAATAGGTAAAGTGTCTGTGCCACGAGATATTGATGGAATCAACTTCATCAAGAAGTCTCTGACTAAACTTCACTTCGTTAAAATAGCTTTGAAAGTAGGTTGGGCAAAACTTTTTAGACCAAATGCAAAACTATGTCACTGTGTGTCTAAATAAGGATCCAGGAGGCATATGATGGATGTACAAATTATATTTTGCACTTGTGCCATAAAGGCACGGTGAAACTGGAAGAAATTAATCAAATTAAGTCAATAACAAATAATACATTACAAAGCTATTATACCTACATACTACAAATATGACCTCTATGAGTTACATTACATGTGATACCGATGTGACATAATATTTTTTCTTTTTGTCAAGGCAGACACATCTATAACAGAATGGATTGACTCCAAAACAATTCTGTGTGATTTACTTGGATCATACCTTTCCTTGGACTCGGCCACCAAACGTTGACCTGGCGTGGTATACAATGATGGTGACATCACCAGCGATGGTGGTGTTCAGATCGACAAATGCTGTTCCGTCTTCAACCTCAAAGCCCCTAATAATCATAATAACAATTATTAAGAAGAAGAATTTTAATATAATTGGATAGTGCTTCACAAAAGAGACTATCTGAAACCGCTTTTTCACAGTAAAAAGAGAAATGGAAAAAGTTCAGCTGGCACCACGCCATGCAAAATCTTTCCAAAATATATGTTAAATTTAGAATCTGCGAATTGGCACAATTTGGCAGCCAATGTTATTCTCTCTAAACTGGGGTGATCTGGTCATATTTTCTGGTTTTCGTAAATCAAACCAGCAGCATCAAGTCGGCATGAGCTGAAGACTAACAACTAAATGAAGATAGATCAAAGCTTATCCTTATGATTTGAGCAAAATTGGAATTTTAAAAAAAGTCATTGTACAAAAATAATTTTAGGAGAATAATTATGTTCGTCTAGAATCTGAATTTGACTTTCTGTGCTAGTCGTCATATAATTTCAGCTTTCCTAATTCCCAATATTATACATAGCAATATTTTCTGCATTATTTGGGAAATCTGATCTGATCTGGTCTGATCTGATCTAATCTAATCTAATCTCATCTAATCTAACAAACAGCAACAGGGTCTTTCATTGTTTCTTTGCTTCTTCACGCCTTGTGAAAAATTTCTGTCATTTGAATACAGAATACATTCCTGATACTATCATTGTCCTTTGTGATTTGACCAACTTGAAAATTGAGCCCAATCCTGGTTTCCATTTTATAGCATAATGTGTATGCATCATTTTTGCACAATATTGTCTGCTACAAATTTGGATCCCCCTCCCTCTCCCCTCCCCCCCCCCACCATATGCATTGAACAGAGTAATGGACACATCTTGAATTTTCGGCTTTAACACTGAAGTGCTTAGTTTCAAAGGACATACATGCCTTACCAATTACAGGACAAGGAATCTTTTAGTTTTCACATTTCATGTTGCATTTTCTCAGGTTTTATCAGTTTTATTTCTCATGAAATAGTCTAAATTACGTTGGTTCCTGTGGATAATAATATATCTTAGAACTTGGGTACCAATATGCCCATTTTGGCACAGCATTTTTTGCAATGCGATATGGGTTGAAATTATTCCCTATGGGACTTGCCTGGCCAATGCATTGTACAGTATTATTAACATGCTAATCCCACTACTCAAGTGAACCACACATGATCATGTGACCTCATTAATAATAGCATAATTGGATTGTTTACCTCATTTTCTCATATTCTTGTGATGTGGATAGAATTCTCTCCTCTCCTTGATACACTTCACAGAATGGACGACATCCACTTCTACAATAGTTAAAGCAAACAAAATATAAACACATTCATTTTATTCATTATTTTTACAATTCATTAGTGCATTTTATTTAAACAAAGAAAGGAACGATATTAATATACGGATACGAACCAGCAATTTTACCTTTTTTTTTTAAAAACTCTTCTAAAGTTACCTATCCAGACAAAAACATACTTTTCATCTTTCCCTTTATCCTGCTTTGTTCCTTCACTCTTTTTCACTTTTTAATTTCTTTTCCATTTTTTTTTTGCCTCCTGTATTATCTCTTAGAGTCCTTTCATATTCTCATTATCTTTCTAATGTTTTCGAATGTCTTCCTACTCCAACAGCTTACTTATTTTATCAATTTATTTTGCCTCACCAATTAACCAGTGTGTCCTTTCCATTCCTATAACTGAGTATGTTTTGTCATTCTGTCAGGGATGCTCCTGTAGATGCTGCTATGATCAAAACGTCTGCCCTCTTAATTTTTATACATAGCCTTAAGCAGACTGTTGGGTTTTTATTGGTCTCTCACAGGAAGTTATGGAGTAAACACAAACAAATTGATTACGACTGTTACCTCTGTTTGTTGTACAATGGAACTGGTAGGAGGTTAAGTCTTTTCAGAAAGATAATGTTTTTATGAGGTGCAATTGGTTTCTCTGGAGCCAACATCTTCCTGATGTAGTCCATATATCTGACAGCAAAAAAAAGGGAGAAATGTCACACGTGAGAAAAATTCAAAGCAGACAATGAACAGTGTCTTCTCAGCTGAGTTGCCAGGTGAAAAATGCATTTTAATTGTTTTTCATAAAATGTTGATGGGAGATGAAAAAGCAAGAGAAGTATTTTAAACATGGAACAGAACCTGACTTTACCTCTTTTGTGATGGACTGATGGATGGAGGGCCGCGGGCTACTATAAAGTGATAGAGACTGGCCTCTGTGGATTGGAAGAGCCGGCAGAAGGACAGAAAAGAACAAACGACTGTAGCTGATGAGGCCTTCCCATCCTGAAACAGAACAGAGAGAGAATCACTGTAAAATGGCTGTCAGAGTAATGATAACTAAAAACAACAGATGTGACCAGATGTATAAACAGGGATACTTCTAGGAAGTAGAGATATATGGCTGCTATCGCAGGAAACTTATTGTTTCATCCATGGCAGTTAGTGACTAAGAGTCATGAAATTACAATAATATTACAAATTATCTTCGTCTAACCGTAAGTAAATATCAAAACAAGATTTGCACCACAACACAATTCTTAGCAGCATCCACAGGAAGGAAGCATGACATCAAGTTTTAAAGTTTATCACTGTGCAGTTAATTACAGGCTAACATTCCATGTAAACTCTTTCAGTAAAAAGAAGCTAGCCATACGTTCCGTACAGGTTACATCTGTAGACAAAAGCACATGTTAGGGTTTACTGAGTATAATTCTTAAATTACAGTAAACTATGCAGACATTCAATGGGTCCTTGGTAAAACACATGTTAGGGCTTACTGTGTACAATCTATACAGTGGACTATGCAGACATTCTGTATGTACATCTTTAAGCATAAAAGTCCTGTGAAGTCCTCTGTAGCCAAACTCACATGTTAGGGTTTACTGTGTACAATTCTTACCGTACAGTGGACTATGCAGACATTCTGTATGTGCTTCTGTAGCCAAAGATACATGTTAGGGCTTACTATGTACAATTCTTACCGTACAGTGGACTATGCAGACATTCTGTATGAACTTCTTTAAGCATAAAAGTCCTGTGAAGTCTCCTGTAGCCAAAATCACATGTTATGGCTTACTATGTACAATTCTTACCGTACAGTGAACTATGCAGACTTCTGTGGATCCTTTTGTAGCCAAAATCACCTGTTATGGCTTACTATGTACAATTCTTACCGTACAGTGGACTATGCAGACATTCTGTGGATCCTTCTGTAGCCAAAGATACATGTTCCTGCAAACTGTGTACAATAAAGCCAACGTTGGTGCCTTCTTGGTCGGCCAACCACAATCAAGTACCTGTGAAAATATTTGTACAGAGTGACAAGTTTATACATACATCCCAGTGCATGTTTACATACACTCATAGAATCAAAGAAGAATATTAAGTTCACAATCATAAAAATTTTGTAGCAAAACAAAAATTCCAGGAGAGGTTTTACAGCACTGCTTAAGTGCTTAAGTGTCTGTTCATGATTTTATGTCCAACAAAAAACATCAAAAGTTAACTTTATATTCTCCATATTTTTCAAAAACAGTTCTAGCAGCCAATTTTTAACATCCCTATGTATGGGAAAATTTGTAATAAAATCTTAAAAATCAAACTATCCATACTTAGTAGATCTGATTAATCCTCTAGCTAGAGATATGGACTAATTTCTACCCTGGCTTACAGAATCCTCCCATACTTACAGAAATTTCTAATGAACAAGACCATGAAAATGAATTAAACACTAAGATGCCTTTAGATAGCACAAGGAAAATTTTGAAAATTGCAAACATCAAACGATTGAAAATAGAGGTTTCCTTTTCATTTCTTCTCACATGATTAAGAATTACTTACTCTTTTGTCAAATTTTTCAGAACGATACTTCTTCTGCGTCAAGTTGAAGACGTAATAGCGCCCTCCATGTTTGGATGTTAAGTAGTTCCTGACGTCGTCGATGTGATGTTTGTATGCAGACTCGATGCCGTCCGATGGATACGACATCACGACTATGCGAGACGTTAAGTACGAGAGATCCAGATCAGCTTTCGCATAGCTACAATAGGAAGAGGAGAGGGAATTGGAATATTGTGATGCAGTTGTATGGCTAGACATTGTGCAGTGCTTATATGAGACAGAAAGTCTGAAAAGACATCTTGAAGTTGATTAATAACTTTAAAATTCCCTCACCCCCCTGCCCTCACCTCCCCCCCCCCAATGATAAACTACCTGCTAACAGTTGGCAAATTTTCAACCAAAGCGATGAGTATCTTCTTCCTATTAATTTTCTGCAGCGTTCGGTGCCCTGTGCCCATCCCTCACCACTCAAAGAGTTAATCAGTAGTCCTTCCCCTCCTCTAACCTCCACCCTAACTCTTACTTCAATTCAGTAAACAAAATGATCCTAAAAATTCAGCCTTCCAGTGTTTACCATATCTGATGAAATCTCTTAACATATGATATGAAATATTTTCTACCCTGACCAATAGAATCCTTGTAAACAAAAAGACTGTGACAAGACACCATACTAAAATGGCTTAATACAGATAAACTGTACCAGAACAGTCTAAACATTACAAGAGCAAGCTCCAAACCCCCAAAAACATAACAAGAAAACGGTACATGTGCGGCCACAAGTGTTAAGCATCCGATGTCCATTGTCTCATATTAGCAGTCAAAAGCATTACATAACAAACATAGCATATTAGAGGGCAGCATACAAATTCATTAAATACTTTACCTAGCCACTGACTGAGCCACTTTACTGGTTGTGTCCTTCACATTCCTGAAGAAGTTGCCTGCCCCTCCTTTCACCATCCCAAAGAAGTTACCGGCGTCCTGTGCATCAGCACTGTCGGCTGCTGGATCTGAAGGTATTGAGAGTGTGAGAGTCCGGACGTTACAGTAGCAGAACCACTGAATGGGACAGTGAAATTTGATGTCATAACTTCCACACAATTTAGTGGTTTGAGTACTTACCAAAGAAAATACTTGTCACCACTCAAAACCATGCACTGCCCTATCTGTCTAATTTGCAGAAATTGGTGACTGTTAGAGTTTAACCCCGCTGTGCCCATCTCTTCCCCTCCCCCCACAGTGCCCAACTGTGCCCAAACCCCCACCCCCCCACCCCCACACACTGACTCAATTCCTGTTCACAACCAACTTCCTTTTTCTTCAATATCTTCTCACCCTTAAATTCAATCCTTTCTTTTGTAAACTTCAAATTATCCTCCTCCCCAAACAAGCTGGATCAATGGTTTGTAAACATGGGCCTGCTTGCATCAAAGTTCTATATTCAGTTAATGAAACCACTGACTATGCATCCTTTCCTTTGCTCTTTCAACCAATCATCCACACCCTGGCTAGGAGGTATCCATAAGAAAAATATTGTTTTTGTGAAGGGCATAAGCCTTGGAAGTGTGCTCATTTCTTCATGGTAAATGCATTTTCTGTAGGATATATATTCTTAAATTAAGCTTTACCATAATACTGTGACAATAAAGGAGTGCTCATGCACGCATTTTTTTTTATTATTTGGGGGGGGGGGCCAGGGCGAATTTAGAGTTCTGATTTCTATTTTCCAGAAAAATGGAAACCATAGTGTTACATAAGATATTTACCAACGTGCAAAAAACACACTACAGCGGTGAGATCTACCAGAGACCCCTGCTCAAAATATTTACAATCATTCCAGTAGCGTGAACAACGAGCAGGCAAAATATTGCAGTATGGCATAAACCTCACCTTGGGCATCTTGTCTCACCCTCGGTACATCTGTGTTCCTGTCCGGAGTGTCCTGAGCTATCTTCAGGGGGGTCTTCATGGTCACTCCTCTGGCAGCCCCAATCTCTTGAAGCTGCGCCAAGATGACTGTCAGAGGAGGTCTGTCGTTGGGATTAACCTGAAGCATTGCACCTGTCAAACAGAACAAAGAGGCAGTACTGATACATCCTCTGTGTCGCATATTTTGCTCTCGTTTAAAAAAACTTGATCAAGTCTACTGTGAGGGGAACAACTTGTGTAGGGAGCAACCTGTGCAGAAAACAACTTTTATCAACTCAGTAAAAGAAATGGGAATATCCCTCTGAGGAAAGAATTCTCTAACATTTGATAGACAAAGGTAGCACTAGTTATCATTCAAATGTTGCATACGTTGCTCTGGTAACAGACTTGATTAAGTCTACTGTTAAAACATTTTAAATTTAGTTTTAGCTCTGAATAACTTTGAATAAGCAATGCAATTGGAAGATTATGCTTGCATCAGAGCAAGAGATCCATAGGGTCGCAATCATTTGGGCTTCTCCCAAATGTCGAAATGTTAAGTTTTTGTGTCCCACAAATTTAATATGATACTGTCTATTTTCATGCACCAACTTCTGAAGTTTTATTTAATTTAATTTCTCGCCGTTCTAAACTCCAACTACGGTGGCAGATTTTTGTGTCAATTAACAGTGTAGTTTCAATAAATTTAGGACTTGGCTACTTCAATTTCAGTCTAAATACTAGATGCACATGCTTAATACTTAAAATGAAAAGGTGTCAAATGGAATCATTAATTTCATCCCACTTCACAGATGATGACAAATCTAGAATACTGTCCTGGTTTTGATCCATCTAACTTTGAGCATTTGCTCTCTAGGTTTGGTACAATTTGCCTCAAACCTGACGACCAAATGCTAAATGCTACCTTTTAAAGTAAGATGAGAAATCATTGACAATGTCACTGAGTAGCCTTGAATTGTAGATGACCTGCAACTGAATATGCATTAGCAAAGAACTAAACAAAGAGACTGTCAACCAAACGGAGAATATCCAAATAACTAACTCTCATTGGTTGTTCACCATAGCAACACATATTGTGACAGTCTACTCCAGCAGATGACTGCAACTGAATATGCATTATTAAACATATAAACACAGAGACTGTCGACCAAACAGAGGATACCCAAATAACTAACTCTCATTGGTTGTTCACCATAGCAACACATATTTTGACAGTCTCCTCCTACAGTATTATACTTACGTATTAGATCATGGAGGACGACATACTCCCTGTCCGTCTCGGGAATGGTGTAGTTAGCATTCAGAATGCGAAGCTTGGCAGAGTCCTCAAATGGATGGAAGCCGTAACAAAGCAAGAACAAAGTACAGCCTAACGCCTGTTGGAAGGTTAAACAGATAAAACTAAGCAACTAATTGCAGACATTGCAAGGAACAGCTCCTGACTTTCTACTCTTTTTTAATATATTTTTTTATATTTTCTAAAGGTCTTGGTGATGTGCATATATGACTGTCTTTATGATACACAAACTAATAAATGTACAATTGTAGCATTCATCACTATACGTGATCATTTCAGAAGCATAACAAAAAGTTATTTCAATACACAAACATGATTGGTGGCCTCATATTAATTCCACAAGCTCTGCGGGAAATTCTGCGTCAAGCCTGTTTCCCACCAAAAATTTGATCATTGAACAAGTCTTGAATTGTAGATGACTGCAACTGAATATACATTTAGTAACGAAATAATCAAAGAAATATGATAACCCTACATCGTACATTAGTATTTAAGTCCTCTGTTTTCAAACCTTGTAGACAAACATTATTCAAAGTAACCACATCGTACAGTGGATACAACCTTCCTAGCTCATTAATGTACATAATGTACTTCTTACCCACACGTCCATTGCCTCGTTGATTGGAAAGTTAAGGTAAAGGTCCAATACTTCTGGCGGTCTGTACATGGGAGTAGTTTGAGAACAAATCTGTCGCAAATTGAGAAATGAAGATTCATAAACTATATATATTATATTTGTGCTCATTTTCTTTACGTGGCAAGTGAGTTGCACAATAAACAGCTGCTTTAGTTTTCTATATTACAGGTCACGCCTTTTCAAAGTAAGCAGATGAGAGGGTCTAATATCTAGGTGAATAATTACAGGAACAGGCTTCAAGTTGCATGTGTACCAAGAAAATATTAATGGTTGAAGATCTCCTTTGAGGTAGCTCTTTTGTTTAACATTCAAGTCTCTTCATAGTCCATTTTTCTCCTGCATATTTGTTGTTTGAGGGAGGGGGGGGGGGGGGAGTTGGAGCCAGGAGCTTGCGAGTAAAACACCAGAAGCCTCCTCTGGAGAACAGCCAGACACCGGGAACTATTTTTCTTTTTTCTTAGCAAAAGGGTTCATCCCGGAAGGGTGTGTTTGCCAGGTCTGGAGCAACCTCTCATCATTTTCCTACTGTCTTCCTCTTCATTCAATTCACCAAACTGCTATTATCTGTTTTACTATAAAAAAATTATAATTAACCTGCAGGAGCCGTGCCTTACACCCGGCTCGATGAGGAGTTTTCATTCTGACCATGGTTCTTCTGGTTCCTTCTCATTAACATTTAGGGGTGATAGTTTTAAAGCATAAGGATAATGACTGACTGACTGACTGAGTGACTGACTGAGTGACTGACTGAGTGACTTTATCCCTTCTTACATTTAACTTTACATTAATTATTTTTCTGTATTTTTTCTTCAAGATATTTGAGTACGTATTCCACATATAAACTTGAAAATACTTGTTAGTAATAATTAACATCATTTCATTGTTTCATCGAGTAGGTCATCTCAAATTACCTCATCTTCCACGACATTCCTCTTCAAAGATGTCCAAGTTTCGTCTGGCTGATGAGACTTGTTGGTTGTACTTCCAAAGTCACAGAGTTTTATTAGGCCATTGGAGCTAATCAGCAAGTTTTCAAGCTACACAGAATTAAAAAAAGAAAAGAAGTACATCTTAGTCAATGTGTGAAACTTTTGTAACTTTGACTGTGTGATATTTAAATCCCTTTTCCATATTGCTTGTTGCATTGAGTTACTGTCATATGTACACACTAAGTACATGACGTGTACAGTATACAGTTTATACACAGCAGTATTACTAGCAATATGCATATATGCAAGGTACTCTAATCCAATCGGTAATCACTCAGGCTGTTTGAAAATGCAGGGTTCTTTACTGAGATACAATGGGTTACCATAGCAACATACTACTACTCACACTAGGATTTGCATTTGCTATCGCTGCATAGTGCATACACACAATATAAACTGACATTATAGCAATTTGCAACATAACAATATTTATGTAGAGAATAAAAAGAGTATTTTGGCATGGAATTATATCGTAGAGAATAAAAGGAGCATAATTTGTATAGAATTATTACACAGAAAATAACAGGAGAATGTGAGTAGCATACATTTATGGGCACTGGACACAAACAATAATTCTGAAACATATCATTTCATAAAAAAAAACATGTCTAAATGTGTGATATAATCACACCTGTTAGGTTTACATTTGTTTTAGTGTAATATTCTGACAAAAAGGCAGAGAA
>KN884926.1:85218-98292 GCA_000934455.1 Apostichopus parvimensis | reverse complement strand
TTAGCTTATCGACAAAACTAGCTTCCCAAGAAAGGTCCGAATATGTACAACAGGATTCACATCCCTGTCCACAGATCACGAGGTCTGCACACCACCCACGTGACTGGCGGGAACGTTGGTGGTCGCTGATTTGACCGGTCGACTAGTTTTCTGTTTTCCAGATTGCGATCGGAGGGCGATGAGTCTCTCCGTCATCTTGTGACTGTATTTTATTCTGTTGTAGAGTTCTCTGCTGCAGCCAAACTGTTTGATCAGTTCGCAGCGGAATGTCTGCGATTCCTTTTTAGCGTCGATGTATGTGACGGCTCCCATCAGGGGGCAAATGATGATCTTTGTGTGATCGGAGAAAAAGTTGATCTGAAAACCGGAGAGAAGGGTTTTTTAAAGTTTTATTGGAAGCATGGTTCTGCAAGTGTTATTATTATAATTATTATTATAATAATGTGTAAATTCTTATTTACTTTTATTTAGTTTTATTCACCTGCGATCAGTTAAATCGGATCAAACACACGACAGCTTATTTCCTAACGACTGAAATAATGAGTAAGAACGTAACATAAACTAGTCATTGATCAATCAGGCAAAATGCTGATGTTTTCAATAGGTAAGCATGTTGTGACCAGGGCTGAATTCAAACATTTTTGGGTGGGCCCTGGACTAGGGAGAGTTTGAAACATTTGTGCTGGTTAACACACTGAACTAACAAACTAACAGTACATTCAGTGTTGGAACTTGTTCCTGGGGAAGACATAATTCTGTATTTTAGAGTTGCAAGTATGCCACCACCAGTTGCCTATCTTAATTACTGGAAACATCTGCAGAAGGAAATTGCCAATATTAAACAAACCCAAAAATTCTTGCATGGTGTTTGGGAACACCATGGCCTATTTGTTCATGTAACTAACATTAACAAAACCAATTCCACATACCTGCATGGTGCCATTGCTTAGATGGAGAACTATGGCACTGGTTGTCCTGAACCATGAGGTCATGAATGGTAGCCGGGCGATGTCATCTGATTCACGTGGTACCATCGCTGCACCCGTCTGAAATATAGAAAAAAAACGGTACATAATTCCCAACAATTCCATTCGACAACTAGTTATTAATAATAAGCAAAGGTCTGCTTTCAAAGGTATATTCTTGTCATTTAATAATTGAGAGGTAGCACACAACATTCTACTCCCACTGATTGGCCGGTAACTAAATGAAACTATGGTCATTACAGGCAGACAGTAATTGATAAATTACATGATGTACCACTGACCGTCAACCTATAACAATTTGAGCAGACAAACATGATTTCCGGGTACACTCCCCCTGGATTTCATGACCTTTAAAACCTACCCAAAATATCGTGTACTATCACTGATCATTGCCAAATTTGTAGAAATGCTGGGAATAATATAAAATTTGGGAGAAACAAATGCCTGTTTCTGGAGGATGTATTACAGAAACATGGGCATTTAACCATCATTCTTGATACATCCCACCACCACACACTGAGATGACCCCAAATCCCGCCCAACCCTAAAAAAGTATAGTGTAGATACTACCCCTTGATGTCCCCACAGGGGTCAACATCAAATATCATGTCCTCAGAATTCATGAAAAACAAAGATGGTCACCATAACCTATAACACAGCCTATTTATAAATTAAGAACCTTTTTTATGGTATCCTTACTCTAATCTTATCTGTAAAAGAACATCAAATCCCAAAAGGGACAATGTCTTCGGAGAGTTGTTCACGTAACATTTATATACAAGTCTAGCATTTGCAGTACCAGGCAATTGCAAGTTTTGTTTTTCAATGGCGATTGCTCCTACAGCCTTAATAATTAGTACGTCATGACTCACCTTAACGAGATGCTCGGACATGTAGTTCCTAAAATATTTCAACAAAGTAACCTTCTTCTCCATAGTCGAAGGGTAAGAGGAGAGGGTGTGTGATTGCTCGTTCCAGTCGCGATCGATGTAATCGATATTTCTGTAAAACAATACAACAAGCATCTCATTATAATCGTCGTATCGTAACCAACAAAGAATGAGGAAAGACCGAAAATGTTAACAAAAATCATGAAGAAATGAAATTCAGTTGTGAATGTAAATCAACTGTGCCCTTCCATATACATCAGTATGTGATGCCAGTACATATCAATGTGAGTAGTTTAAATGGGACACGGTGCCTAAAATGTAGGAGATGTGATAATTATGAAGAAATGGGAAAGGAGATCAATTAATAAAAAAAAGGCCAATTCAGAAATGATGTCACTAATGCACATTTGCCATAATTATGTGTATTATGAAAACACAAACAATTGCAAAAACCATTTCCAACATTTCATGTTGCAAGAAAATGAGATTCCTGCCATCTGTTGAACCAGCATCTAAAATAGTAACTATAATCAATATGCTAAGGCAACTGAAGAATGTAACAGTGTTATATGATGTGGGAAGGCAACAACGTTAACAATTTGAGCAACTCCCCCCCACCCCCCCGTCCCACTAGGAAATCGTTTGGAATCTAATGCACATCTGCCATTATTATGTGTATTATGAAAACATTTACAATTGCAAAAACTATTTCCAACAATTCATGTTGCAACAAATGAGATTCCTGCCATCTCATGAATGAGAATCTAAAATAATAACTATTACAAGAGATGCCAACCTCTTGACACAAAAAAACAGACTGAATATCCTCAAAAATCAGATTTGAGAGATAAATCAGATTTTCACGAAAACTCGACACTACCACTGGCCCCGGGCCAGTAAAATGTCAGAAAAATGTGTAACTGGTAAGAACGGGCAAGTAAAATGTTTGCTTTTTCATTAACATTTAATGAGAAAATTGTAAAGCTGCCAATTCCGCGTATTTCCCACCCATGTAGGCTTGTTGTTCAATGTGTTTGTCGGGGTTTGGGGGGGTTACTTGTACATGTTTCTATGCGATTCCGCTTCCTTTAAAAAAAAAAAAAAAAATCAAGAGGCAAAATACCGTATTATCGTATTTCACTTCTTTTATAGTACTAAATACAATGAAATTGTACTGGTTGGCATCTCTGTATTACCAATATGCTAAGGCAATGTAACAGTGTTATATGGGATGAAGTGGGGAGGTGGCAGCAAAAATTGTGAACAACTCCCCGCCCTGTCCTACTAGGAAATCGTTCAGAATCTGCCTACAATATTGAAGAAGAAAGCATTGTTAGAGAATGTAAGAATGCTTACTCTTGGTTCTGATGAAGCAGTAGTCGTGTGGAATCATTGAAGAGGACTCCCACGCTACCGTCACAGAGCTGGTATCCTAGACCGTACTTGTCGGAGTAGTCCACCCACTTGCTGATCCAGAATACCGGAACGGCAGCCGGATCCTCGGTCTCATCTGTAAACGAGAGCAAAGACAAAGGACTTCCAGATTTAACTAACTCATCACCCCAATATACACATTTCACAACTTGAAATTAATTTCAGTAACTCATCACTCATTAACACATCACATGGATCACACTGGTTAGAAATTCTTGTTCCTATGCTGTGGTCCACAAAAATTACTTACAAATTTGCAATTGACATCCAAAGCCCACATATCAGTTTTCCCACGACATTCATATGCTTCGTCTTCAACAGTGGCGTAGGAAGGTACTTTTGAGTGGGGGGGGCTGAAGTCTGATGGCCGGTCTCGGGGAGGGGTCTAAGGGGAGTGGGTGCCCCCTCCCCTTTGGAAATTTTTTGCATTTCCAGGTGGCCTCAGATGCAATTTGGTGCAATATAGCACACTTCAACACCCACTCCATGTTGTAAATAATTTTGCATTTTCACCTGGCCTGAGATGCAATTTGGTGCTCCAAATGAGATTTTTTTCTGCCAAAATGTTCTGAGCACCAAGGGCAGAAATTAAAAAGGGGTTTTCTGACTTGCGAAGCGGGGGAGCGGAATATTACATCCGCCCCCCATATTTTTCACTGGGGGGGCTGGCCAAGATCTGCCTGTAAATCATCAACTTTAATCAAAGGTGACTCAAAGATGAGTCATACTACCACTTTAGTCACTCACTGTAACAATGTTATGGGTGATGTACACATTGAAAACATGACTAAATATCAAGTTTGTGATTCCAGGTGGCCCCTATCTGCTCAAAACTTTCAAATGCAACAACAAGAAAAGCCTCTTTCCGGCATATATTTTTGCTCTTATCCTCTTTAATTCCCTAAGGACCCACTACCTAGGTATAGATTTTCAACATATTACATTTACATTAAAATTTTTGATGATAGAACTAACCAATCTGTTTTGAAGGCTTGTCAGATGGTCTGGAATCAATGACCTCTGTAAGTTGTTTTAGCATGTCCGGCAAGAAATAGAGAGCATCTACATCTGTTGGCAAAAACATGAGGTAACGGATAACTGAGAGTTCATGTGACATAACATCATTCCAAATATTAACTTGAACGGTGAAGAAATTGGTAATTTGATATCGATAATCGAACTTTAATTGGATTTATGAGTTGATAAAAGGCACAATTCGATACTATCTGTAATCTCAATATGGATATAGTCCATTAGATCCCTGGTATTCAAAGTAGAGGTGTCGACCATTTTAAAGGGTCACCACAAATTTTGGAATGTCACCAAAGAATTTGAAGCAAACACCAATCTGCTATAAATGTCTGGAGGGGAAACAGGGGGGGGGGGGAATGGAATAAGTTGAATATACCCAATATCAAAAGATCAAAATATAACCCAATTTTACAACTAAGCACCGTTGATCATATAACAATTTCTCGCAGGGGAGGAGCATACCCCCTGCACCACTAAGATCCACTCCCTTGGCCCAAATTTGTGCCTTTTCCAATTGACATTTACATGACAGAATTTAATCAGGTACTTGCTCATGTATCTTCATTTTGGTTTAAAAAAACTGTAGGATGGTGTCTTACTTTGATCAATTACAAACTTTATTTGAAGAATTTAATAACTTTCCGGTCCTTAATTACTCAATTATATTATATGACTTACTTTCAGAAGGACTGTCTTGATCTGCTTTCACCACGGCTAGCTGTCCCTTCATCTTTTGTCCTGTTGTTTCTGGTACTTTGTTTTCTATTAAGGTGAGCAATAAAAACAAAAAGTATTGATTTACGGGTAGCGTTTAAAGTCATTTTACATGTTGCACTTGTTTTTTAAAATGAAAAGAACCACTGAAAACATTATATAAAACTTTCTTGAAATTTAGTCCACAATTATTGTACTAGATATGATGAAGTTAGGCATAAATATTCAAAGGTATGGCAAAGGAACAAATTTTATAAAATTATAAATTAAATGTGTGGGACACACAATTTTCTGAATTTTCTCTGATTGAAGCATTTACTAATTGACATTTATGAGCAACCAAACTGTCCTTAAAAACGGCGAATATACCTCTTAGATAAATTATGAGGTGTCTTATTATGTTTGTGTATTACACGACTCAGAAGGATGAAAATGTAACTGTAACAATCCACCTGAAGACACCAACTCCAATTTCTGCTGCTATATATGTATGTAACTAAGGCTATATTTGTTTTTTTTTACGTATACATATTTATCATATGAAAGTGTTGTAGCCCTAGAGTATTGACATTTGTTACAACTATACAGTAAACATCTGTTTTTATTCATTCATGTTAATATTCATCAATTTAAGAGGGACCAATTTAACCATATACGTTTTTGCACAATGATATGCATAGCTGGATAGGTAACGTAGGCCAGCAGGTGAGAGCAAAGTAAACAATTTCAGAATGATTTAAAATTGTAAAAAAGATATATATCATAATTTTGAGCTACATTTTAAACAAAAAGCAGAGGTTGCATACAAAGCATAATGTGCACATGGTCCGCTCTCAATGTTAATTGAGCATAAATTAGATTGTTGCATGATTAGTGTTTGGACATTCAGCTAGCTGAAACGTATTATCTACAGTGAAGCAGCTTGTTATATAGTGTAACCACTCCTGGCTGCCACCAACATGACCACTTGAACAGAAACAACGTTGCTGACTTGGCCCGCCAATCTTGCATGTAATTTATTGTCTGAGGAAAGCCTCAGATTCTTGAGTAAAATCGGGTACTTTTCAAAACATTCATGAAGAATTTGTATACCCCTGCCACAATTCTATATAGTAGGCTTATAGTCCAGTCTTTGGATATGAACCAGAGTTGATATATGGTGAGACTTATAACTTGGGCAGCTAATTGTACATAATTTGTGGATGATAAGTAAATTAACTTTCTGGGAGTTCGCACACACATACAAAAATAACTCTAGCCTACTTCGGTGAGCCTGGAAAGGGGAGTCGAGGGGTTTATGTTACGGAACACACAAAGAGTTCTGCATATCTAATATCCACGTATGCACACCTTTGTTATCCTTGACTTCTGAGAGAGGCGCTCTTGAGGATGCTGGAGCAAATCTAGGAGCGGTAGTCAAACAAGAGGTTGGAAGCTTTGGAGGTAGATAACCACTGGTGAAGAAGTCATCTTTGAGTATGGTAGCCATATTCGGTCTCTTCGTCGGATCTTTCTGGAGGAGCCTACTGATGAGAGCCCTGGCAGACAATGATACGTTGCTTGGAATATGATAGTCGTTACTTCGAATCTTCTGATACGTCTCTTTCAAAGACGTAGTTTCAAAAGGTGGCTTTCCGACCAGTAACGTGTACCTGAGAAATGTTGGAAGCGGAGGAAATCAGAATGACCGAGTAGGAACAAAACTTGGAAGAAATTGAAAGGAACTTATATAGCTATAGAATAGCTATAAATCTTACAAAAACTTAATTTCCGAACAACTTTCTAAACTTCTTAGACTGACAGGGACTAGAACTTAAGATGGACTGTCAAATTTATAAATTAATGTGTTACATTAATGCTCAGTTGCTCACTATGATGATATGGAAAAATAGAAAATAACTTCAGCAAAGTTTCATGAAAGGTGCAGCAGAATTAGATACTGTTGAAACATATTAGTAATATTGCAACTTCTGGTCAGAAAACCTCAAAATAAAAAAAGACCAAAAAATGTAAACACTTTGTGGTTTTGATGCCCCTAACAATACAAACAAGCCAAAAATGGCCACCTTAACATGTGAACATCAAGCCCCGCCCATTCATTAATATGCATGACATTACTTCTAAACACAATAGGGCACATCTACAGCTATCAGACTACCATATGACATTAATCCAAAATATAGTTCCAGAGATATTGTGTTTATGAGCTTCAGGCATAACACACATATATTACATACACACATACATATACACACATGCCATCATGACCACACAGGTTACTGATGCACATTTAGCATCGCAAACAAAATGGGACATCTAAAATTCCCAGAGCTTTTCAACGGTGCTCTAGGTCTTCATCAAAATATGAAAAATCTGGCAATAAAGTGATCAAACTGTATCACAATTAATATCAAGACAATAATACAGTGAAAAAACCATCCTGAAAATTAAATTGAGGGATTTTTTAAAAATAAATTTAAAGACGGCGTAGCACAAGATATGATGGCTTTAATCATTTAGCATTAATAGCCTTAGAAGCTTAAACTGATCAAAGCATATGGGATTCTTAAATCGAAAGTTTTAGCTTGTACAATATATAAAGTACTTACATGATGCAACCAAGTGACCATGTGTCAACTTCAAAACTGTGACCTTTCTTAGTTAGAACTTCTGGTGCAATGTAGTTAGGTGTTCCACACAGTGTCCTGTAATTAAATGAGAAAAGTACTTAAATCTTTACCAAAGGCCTAGAGCCAGGAAAAGAAAAACAGAAATAAAATATCGCTATAGAATACATTTGGAAATTTTTGCTGACATTCTTCTTTAAATTGTGTTTGTGTTGATCAGAACTTCATAATCCAAGGGACAAGTCACAAATATTATAAAAGACACAATTTTGATTGAACTTATGACAAGTTGACAAGAAAATTTTTGATGGGTTTTATTTAGTTTTCATTTATTTGCTACATATTAATCTATCACTTCACATATTAACACTGACCTTTTCCTTTCACCTTCAAATTCCTCCCTCGTTGCGAGTCCGTAGTCTCCAATCTTGATGTTCATGTCGTCGTCGATGAATAAATTTCCCAGTTTTAAGTCTCGGTGTATGACCTATAACGTAAACAAAAAGATAAATACAAAGTTGAGTTTCCTGCATCATAGTATGCACGTGTGTCATGCAGTCACATATAGTGAGGCTAGGTACCAGCATATTACAGGCTTTGAGAAGCAACTTGCAAACTGGTAAAATTTGATTTTAAAGTTTACCGCAGTACACAGAAAACACCTTCAATCTGTTAATTAAGACTATATCTAAAACATTTGTATGAGATCAGTCCAGTGATAAACAAGTCACAAGTCTCAATGTGGATGCTCTTTGCAATGAATATATACAGTGGCGGAGCTAGGGGTATTGGTCAGGGGGCGAGAATGGTCTGTAGGGGCGCTTTCGACACTATCTAAGCGGAGCGCCACCACAGGTTTTGAGTAAAGGTACTCCCTAGATCGCCGGAAATGACCCTTTCCGGGCCTTGTTAATTTACAGATAAACGAAGAGTAAATAGGTGTCATCGCCATTTTGTCAGAAAATTACACCAAAATAATGTGACAAATAGGTATTTGAGAGCGCAATAAAAAAGTCAATAATCGCGAATAAGTAAAAAGTGGTAAAAAGCTGAAAAGGGTGCCAGCAGTCCATTTGGGTCCGTCAGGGGGGGCATCCACCCCCTCTGACTGTATGGACGCTCCGCCACTGCATATAAATACGAAAAGCATGTTTGCTGGACCGTCGCATGTATATTAATCGAGACATAGGTGGCGCATTGATTATTGAGGTAAGTCTTTGGACTCAGGCACTGTTAGGTAAATCCACCCGCTTACCTTAGTGTCGTGCATGTACTGCACACCTAGCACAATCTGCATCATGAAATATCTGGTCTCTGGTTCTGTGACAGCTCTTCTCCTCTTATGCAGTTCCATCATTGACTGCAAGAAAGAATATATGAATAAAATTGTATTGATATTTCTATTTCACTTAATTATACAAATCTAGTAAAAGGCTTCAACAATATAGTCTGTTATATTTAAAATACATGGGATTTCTAATAAATAAACAAAACTTGTGGGGGTAAAGACAAAGATAGGCAAAACCTGGCAATCATCACCATTGTACAGTAACACTACAAGTGCTGTTTTAAAAATTATCTCATGGTGGAAATGCCAATCTCAAATGCAAAAATCTCAAATCAATAAACAAAGTAGACATACAAGGATATGTACAATTTTTTTAAACATTTTTAATGACATATTTTTCAAGTCTCCAGGTTTACAACTTTTAGGGGGAGGGGGGGGGGGAGATGGGGTAGAAGGGGTATAAGGCCTGGGTTTAGGATAGACCGGGTAAAAATTATGGTGATGCGTCCTTGAAGGTTGTCTTCTTACCCGTCTCCGGCAAAGCTCGAGCACAACATAGACATTGTTATCGTCTTCGAAAAAACTGTGGAATCCAACCACGTGCTTGTGCTTCAAGTTACGATGAATCGCTATCTCCATGGCCATCTACAATCAAGAGCAGAAAGATCAATGTCAAATACTTGAAACAAAACGGTGCATATATTAAACAATAACTGCTGTTATAGTGCACACATACAGTATATGCATAAACACTTGAAATCAAGTATGTAAAACATTTTCCAGGGTAATGCTAAAAATAATTTGTACACTTACAGTGTCCTGCAGCCAATTTTACAGATTCCCAAGGAGCACAGAGTTTACTCAACTTTTCAAGTAATAGTGATCAGGCTAGCTCCCTGCATATGGTAATAACAGCCCTCTGGAGATAATATCTATGCTAACCACATGGCAGTATATAATATTACTGTTCTCTCTGTTGTAGCTCCTCTGTATACAATTGTATACATTGTACTTGTATCTATAGTCATTTGCATGGCATTTTGTATAAACTTAGCTCTGACAAATCATTCCCTGCTTGATATGACACTTTCATAATAATTTATGTGAGATCATAAAAACAAATTTTAAAAAACAGGCTAGACCATCAGTGAAAATCTCTTACCTTGTCTTTCTGATGTTGTTTGACCAACAAGGCCTTTGAAACCACTTTTCCAGCAAAAATCTCATTTGTATGAGGATCTATCAATTCGTAACATTTTGCAAAGCCACCCTGAAAAGAAAATATATGATATATCACATACATGTTACAACAACCTATATAACATTACATACATGTACCAAGCTGAATAGGATTTGTCTGACATGATTCACTGTTTAGTTGCTCAATTAGCGAAGTGGAAATTGCTCGATGTTAGAAAAGGAACTTGTTTGTACCAGAAGGTACCTACTACCTAGCAGAAGCTGGAGTCAAAACAAATTTAAAATGATACTAAGAAATATCATTCAAAAAAACATAAAAAGACAAAAACTTATTTAGTGCTCAGCTACTCTATGGCATAATGGTGGTAACTTGAGTCCATCACAAACAATGAAATCTTGATGAACTGTGGTTGTCACTGAATAGTATATAATTGCCATGGAAGGACGGTTTGCTTTGTTGGGAGGGGGGGGGGGCATGTCTCAGAAAACACAAGTTAAATAAGGTGTTGAAACAGATACACTTTGAAGCATTGAAAAAAATGACAATTTGTACTATAACAATAATACTATTGATTAACAAATATTATTCTTGAAATAGAAATTGAATCTACTGTTAAGGAAATGCACAAATCCTAGACAAGTTGTAACCTATAGGATAGGACTTTGTGAGTTAGGATGAACTGGTTGACTTTTGGGGTGAATTGGTTTTAACAAAATGCACGGCGGGGTGCGGGGGAATACCATAACTTTTAAAAGTATAGGCCTTAAGTCTGTGTCAGAGAATAATTTTTGCTTCTATTTTGTATAGCAGGTTTTGAAGGCACTGAATGTTCAGTTACAAAATGATGTGGTACATACAAAAACTGCTATACATGTTTGCACTTATGTAGCAATTTGCCCATCTGCTATCAATACGTGGATCGATTATTTTGTGTGTGTTATATAGGTCTGTCATAAGTCATAACTATGTTGTCTTCAAATGTATGATTCAAAATTGGTTGTGCCTAAGCTGTCCAAAGTATCAGATATATTACGGAAGGTTAAAATCACACCTAGGCTTAGCCTGTATTGAAATAATTCATGCCTAAAGCAAAGATGGCCTGCGATAAAATAAAGGAATATGGGATTGTAATTAAAACCAAAACATAAGTGACAGATAGCCTAAGCCTACGTATGAGCCTTACTCTAGGCTAGGCATTTCTTCAGCTTCTTACTAATTACTATCACTGTGTTAGGCCTAAGTAAGCTTAGGCTGGCTCTAAACTACAGTTGCCTAATCCCTAGTTTTATAGCCTGGATAATTATTTAATCGTAGGCCTACATCTAACAAAATTACCCGATTTAGCTGTGTATTATTAATTTTTGAGCTATTTTAATAAAATGTTGCCACGAATATTAACCTTGCCAAGGAATTTTCCTTTTCGGTAGCGTTTGTTTGTCGTTGTATCCACAACTGTATCTGGGACTTCCTTCACTCGCAAATCTTGACGATGTTTCGACATTTTTGGACAAAACTACAAAAGTATTGGGCAAAAATCAAATCCAGCTTTTTGTTCACAAAACTTTAGCAAAACAATTCTCTCAGAAATCTAAAGTTATTGGATAAAATTCAATTTCAAACTACCGATGTCGGTTTCAAATTCAATGTAAATGCATTCACGTGCACGTAGGCTTGCCAACAATTCAACTTGTAATATTTGTATACACGGCACACACTACATACACAGACGTACGTAATTTAAAAGGACGTTCAATAAATACTAAAGCTGTGATTGGTTAATTTTCATTTCTGTTCTGTCACACAATTGGATTAGAGCAGTATTCAAATTAGAGCTTTAAACTGCTACGTGCTACGGAACACTGTATTAGCCATGTTCATCACGGTAAATTCAAAAATAGGTAATAATTGAATGGAATCTATCAACAATATCAGACTCAAACACCATTTGAATGATAGTACCAGAGAGGGAAGTCACTTTGGGATAACAGCTCATCATAAAATTTCATGACAAAAATTATTGGACAAAGACTGAAATAATGTACGAATAAAGCAGATAGGACTACGACAGAACAAAATTGTCGTTGACAACCACGTTATAATGACGAGCTTCCTCAGGCTGGCACTGAAGGGTTTCTTAATAGTTTTCCATATTAAGACGTTTTCCTGAAATTTGACGGAATTTTTGGGCTGGATATGGGAAATTAGATGCATGATGGTGCTTTCATTTCCATCACTTTAACCAGTGGCGGAGCGTCCATACAGTCAGGGGGGGGGCGGATGCCCCCCCCCCCCTGACGGACTCAAATGGACTGCTGGCGCCCTTTTCAGATTTTTACCACTTTTTACTCATTCGCGATTATTTACTCTTTTATTGTGCTCTCTACCTATTGCCATTTGTCACATTTTGTTGGCGATGACACCTATTTATTCTTCATTTATCTGCAAATTAGCAAGGCCAGGAAAGGGTCATTTCCGGCGATCTAGGAAGTATCTTTACTCAAAAAATTTCTGTACGCTCTGCGCCAACCTGTGGTGGCGCTCCGCTTAGATAGTGTCGAAAATGCCCCTACAGACCATTCTCGCCCCCCTTGACCAATGCCCCTAGCTCCGCCACTGACTTTAACTATACATGGCTGGAGTACAAGTTTAATTTGTTGCCCGGTGCCATCTTTTAATCACTATTTCTGTAAAACTTTGTGATTCAAGTAGTTATGTTTCACTAAGTACAAAGCGTTTTCTCCACTTTTTTTACGATGATTAAATCGCCTTCATATCGGAATAGCAAAATTATCTGCAAAATCATACCACGCAAAACAAAAGGCTGCTTTAACGGAGACAATGCAATATATCTATTTGTACTACAGTGCAAAGGTCGGCGTTAGCCAGATTTTCTGTGACGCCA
>KN884926.1:69790-83310 GCA_000934455.1 Apostichopus parvimensis | reverse complement strand
AAAATCACGAACAGTAAATGTCTGAACTACTGCAACTTTAGGGGGCTACACACCCGGGACCCCAACAGATTTATACCCCAATGTCGGCGCACTCGGCAATCCTAGCCAATGATAGTGTACCCCACTCCATCAGAAACACCCTCCTACGTTTAATACCACTCGGGTCAGAGTTCTTACATAAATTTCTATGTATAACCACTTGCGGGTTATAATCGATTAATTTCTTTGTAGGCCATAATCGTAAACAGAATCAAAGCCGTATAAAGAGATACGGCTCAGTCATATATTATGTTAGAGCGCCATCTATTTACAAAGTGATTTGATTTGATTTATAGTGAAAGATAAGATAATTTGTATTTTAAGATATACATTAGCACAAAATTCAATTTGACGAAAGTTCCTGAGGATTTGATATTTTGTACTATTATTATATTTGATATATATTATGTCTTTTCCTGAATAATTTATGTAAAAATATAACCTTTGAGGAGCTAATGCTGCGAGACTGTTTCCATCACTTGAAGTAAACTTTATTATCAGGATTAGTTTTTTTTAGCGAAATTTTGAAATGTTATGATACAGGAAACAGAAAAGTTTTACCTCATATAAGAGATTAGAGTCACATTATCTGGCACCGGACAAATATCTAAGTTAAATGATGAGGACATTTTGTTTAGAACCGTTTTAGAATGTAAGTGTAATTTCAGTTACGTGTTCCTGAATTTTTTGCTTAAAACATTACAGCAGTGATCTTGCGTTAGATCTGGAGATATATTACGTTTGTTGCCACATAACATGATGCCATTCAAGCCTAGACGTACAGATGAAATGATTTTAAAAGTCATTGCATTTGATAGCTAAGTTACTATCCGTTTCAACACTGACACAATTATATCATTATTTAATACACTCAATGTTACTCTAATAATGTACATTGAAAGCGAATAACTGAACGATTTGTTGTTGTTTTTCAGTGATTCTGGATTTATTTGTAGTTCAAGAGGTCACATTTTGCGAACGTGATGTAGCCTATGTGTTATAGGGGAATACTTCCCCACTGTTTGGAACAAAGTGTATTTCATTCATTTGGCACATTCCAATGAGTCAACTTAAATGACACATTAGGGTAGCAGGAAAATCTTCACATACATTATTTTTGGGTAAAAGTGTGAATACATGAGTTACGTTAGGAGTGGAATATAGCACGTGCTTTTGGCGTTTGTTTACTTCTTTGTAACCAAGGAAACCAAACTGCAAATAGTAGTTATACCATATATGGGCTTTCCCATAAATTAACATCCGGGTAGACATTCTCTATTCTTGACGAATTTGTAATGACCACAAAGACTACTGCGGTTACACAATAAATACTTAACCGCATACCCTATTTCCTACAAGCTTTATGTAAAGCCAAATTTTATTTGATGAAATTTCCATATGACTCAAATATTTACAATGCATATGAACGACGCGATTCTAACGGTATTTCTATAATAAATATATATATACAGATCGACATTCCTTGACTTTCTGTGTTAATAAAATGGGCGTGTCCCTTGTTGAAGTTCAGTATATACTATGTATAATAGCCACACGTTATACTGAGATTGAACGGTAACGGCGGGACAAGACAAATTGCCATAAGTTATATAGTACACATGGGCACATGTTACAGAGAGACTTCGGTACAAGGCAAAACTACCTGAACGCAAACAAACTGAACGACAAGGGGTAGAAAATCGGTGCGCCTCAGAGTACACACTTCTCAATCGTGTTATCAACTTCAACATAAGGATAAAATTGTGCGCTATATAGTAAATCCAGATTTCAATAGATTTTCACAGCACAAGTTCTGTACCATATATATTGTGTTCGGCAGTAGTTTGTGGTTGAACAACTTACGGGTGCTGAAACTTCGCTCGAAGAACTTGAAGAGACACATTATTCATTTTTAAGCTTACCTGCGTCAGTTTAATTCTTATACTTCAAACGATGGCTGCCAACCGCGCAGAAAAATCTGGACTCAGCCGAGAGGCTCAGAGAAAGGTGTGTTTTAAGTTAGATACATTTTCAACTTACTTTATCACGTAACGATACGCTAAGTTAGGCTATTGCCAAAACAAGTTAACGAACACCTTACTGGCAATCAGTTGGGCATTGAACTACTTTATGTTAGGCTAAATTAGCAACAAGAACAAGAAATGTTCGAATTAAGCTAGTTAAGGCAAACAACTAGTAACAGGAGCTATTAACCTTACATTACACTAATTAATAACTAAATAATGTAGTTGAATGTATCACTTGATGCATGAAGGTTGTTTTAGTAGCCTTGTACTTTTATAAACTTTATGAAGTTAGTATAGTAGTATTAGTAGTAGCTAGCAAGTTTGAACTATGATGAGTGTGACTTCCTAATTATTCCATGACATTAATATGAGTGAATACAATGTATTTCTAAAATTCAACTTGCAACCAGGGTTGCAACTTTTCACAGGTACATGGGTACCCTGACCCTGCATATGGGTAGGAATTGTGTGGGAATGAAACTTTGTTAAGAAATTCCAATGATTTTACCGACAGGTAGGCCCTGACTTGGACTGAACAACATCAAATGGTTTGGGGGAATTTAACAAATTTCAACAACTATTTCCCATTTTGGCAGTGTTATAGCCATTACAAACTTGGTAATTAGCCATTCACGAAAAAGGTCACAAAATGCCGTTTGTCCGGGTGTTGCAGTTCCATTCGCTAATGAAATTCGAAAAATGCCAAATTGGTCATTTTCATTGGTCATTTTCATTTTTTTGGGGTCATTTTCAGCATTTAAAATGCCAAACTGGCAACGTTGGACAACTCGATATGTTGAATATTGTAACAATCATTTACACATTAGGCTTTAACAAAATTAATGTGCATTGAAATTTAATATGTTGTGCTTTTTTTTCATTGGTGAGAATAGTGTTTGCCTCAAAATTTCTATCCTTTATGTTAGGATCCCTATCTTTCCTACAATAGATGGATGAAAACTGGAGGATTTATCATTTACATGATCAGCTAGCTGTCAGACCTATAGGCAAAAGTCACTCATATTATTGTCAGTGAAACTATGAAAACTGTGTTTGAAATGTAATTTGCTTGAACTAGACTTAAGCTAGATTAAACATTTAGTGACATTGAACTACTTCTGTGTATACATACTCTGACAGTTGTCAGGGATAACCTTGACAGCCCTTGATTTGCTTATAATGTCCATTTCCTAAATAGTTGTAGCTAATGGGACTGCATTTATTATATAGCAAAGGTCAGACAGACCTGCCTGTCACCATGTTTAATGACCAATCACAAGGTTGTTTATTGCTGATAGCATCATCTCTTTAATGATCAATTAAAGTCCTGATTAAAGTTTGGGTTTTAGTTGATAGTGTGTGAGGGATATACTCAGTGAATTTTGTATCTAGACATTAAAATGGTGATTTCTGCTTAGAAGTATCTTACAACTTAATAAATATTATGTTAAAGTTTAACCAGGAAATAATTCATCTAGTATCGCCTAAGACAATGCTAAGTACTGTACCTTGTAACATTTTGACCAAATTGTTAAACATATAGACAGATAGAACTTTAATTTGTACCTATGCTGCAGGCGCGTAGCCAGGAATTTGCCAAGGGAGTGGCGAAACTAGATTCGGCATTGCAAACTATCTAAGCGTAGCGCCACCATGGTTGGCGCGAAGCGTACAAGAAAATTTTGGCTGAAAATGCTGGAAATGGCACTTCCCAGGCCTTGTAAGTTGCATCCTAGCATTTTCTCTTTTAAAAATACTAGCGATATCATAAAAACATTAAAAAAAAAAAAATATGCTCAAGGGGGGGCGGCTGCCCCCTTCGCCCCCCCCCCCTTGGCTACGCGCCTGCTATGCTGTATAGTTAACAGGCCTTAGTGTTGTTACTAATGTACAGAGTACAATATGTGTATACCCATTTGAAACTCACAAAGTACTTTTTCAGGTTCAGCACATTTTCTTTATCACTAAGATGAAAAAAAAAGTAGAAATACAAGATATGAAGAAAGGAACAAAACAAAACAGTAGGATGAGGTAATTTATGTACATATACGGCATAATGTGTTCCCTGCACTATTAATGCTATGATGCATAATTCATGAAGCTCAAAGCTACTCTACAGTGAGTGTGTTTAAACAGTAAATATTGCCTAAGTTGCTACATCTGTGATGTATATCTCGAGTGGTGACCTGACTTTTGCATCAATTGGTTCACAGAGCCTTCTCAATACCAAACTGATGTCATTAATTTACACTTTAATGACTTTGATACGTTTGGACTCTTTTAACATCATGTTTTTTGGATCATTAATTCCAGTGCATTAAAATGATAGATAGTATAGTAATATATTATGAGAGATTAGTAGTATATATAGATACACCTGTGTAGTATTGTATGTATGTGAATACAGTGGGGATAACAATCGATGTTAATAGTATGAAGGATGTTAGAAGAAATGTGTACACTGTACACGCCTCACTTAGAAGAGTGATTGATCTATAAAGAGCCTGGAGAACAAAAAAGTGAAAGAGAAAGTTACGCATTATTGTCATGTAACGGCTCTTGGAATCAACTTGGCCTGCATATCCTTGAAAACAATTATAGCGTTTAAAATTTAACCTTAGGTCCTGTCGTAAGTATCTCTATGAAAATTCACAAGTATGTACAGAACTGTACTACTTAACAGATAACAGTCTACTTGATATTCACTTTGGTTTGACTTTAGCTTTCATAATTTGAGTGGCTATTTGTAATCGTTAAGGGTCAAGAGAACCCTGGGAGAAGCGTACTTGATTGTCAGTTATCTAAACGTTGTAATCAACCTTTCATACACTTAAAATCACATATTATTGGGAACATCTTATTGGTGTAGCTTGACTATCATATCAGTGGCACTATATTAATCACTCTTTGCTTTATAAATATTGTAAAGGCCTACACTTGTGATTGTGTCAGTGTGCTGTTTTTATCTCTGGTATTACAAATAAATGGGGTGCACCTTGTTGAAATACCCAACCGGCCACGCAGATATTATTCCATCAGTTAAGGGTGTGCGGGGGGGGGGGGGGGGGTGTGTGTGTGGAGGTGAAAGATCCAACTGGATGGGGTTATATGCAATAACCTGTGTTCAGCTGCATTACAAATTACTCATAGTGTTACAGAGCTCCTCCATTGATTTGTCACAGACATGTATCAAACAGATGGAGACACACAAGAAAGAGATGCGACGATATAGTGATGGCTTCATAATTTATTGGAGTTTGCTGGCTGATCGGCAAGCTACTTTTACGCTTACTGTTAACTGCCGCATGATGGTATAAGCTACTTTAACTTACTGCAAAACTTTATGTTAACCAACAACATATGGCTTGCATTGGACTAGGGCAAAAGTACTGACACTATTACTTAGCTGGCATGTAAGAGAGAAAACATACATCTGAAATACTTTGGTAAGGACCAACATTGACCAGACAGGAAGTTACTCTGTCCTTGTGTTTACACTTTCTCCTAGGTAACAGAGGCAGAGCTGCTGAGAAACAACACTCTGACATCACCAGTGAGGTCATGATCAAGGTTGCTTTCTTGGTAGAGATATGTGTGTGGATAGATATTAGCTGCACAGACAGGTGTAAGGTCTCTGTTGTGAAAGAGTTAAAGTGGAGGTCAAAGTGTAATTATTCTACTGGGACTTAGTTGGAAGAGTATGTTATTATGTTTATGGCTTTGCTTTTCTGGGATACTGTGATGTAGAAGGACTTACTACCTGTGGATTGTAACGGTGAACCTAGAGTAAGGGGAAGGGGTAAATGTCTGCATAGTACATAATATTCTCTGTTACACTAGTAACATATCCCAAGGTAAAATCCAGTAAATAGACCTATATAGCAAAACTGCTATGAGAAAATAGGCAAATTGCTACTACACAAATGAAAATATCAATAGAAGTGTTTGTACACTGTTCCAGTGCACCATTTTCAGTAGTTTGTGAGAATTAAAGTTCACGAACCTGAAACACTGCTACCAAAAAATGCGAACACTAAAATTATTTCCTGTAATCCCAGAGTATGTGAGTTTGCTTAATAATTATCACATCACTGTACAGTAATATGTACTAGTTTGTAATTTGAATAATTTAGCATTCAAATTTTGTGTAGCAGTTTTGAAAGGCTCTGGACTTTTTCTGTTGTAAAATACTATGTGATTCCTGTGTACATAACAAGACTGCTAGTACACATCATTCGACTTGTATAGCAATATTTGACCAAATTTGCTTAGCATTTTGCGATGATGCGATACCGTATAAATTATACCCTGCAGAACTTTGTATCTGAATGTCATTGTTTGAACAGTTAAGTGATTAAATCTTCACCCATGCATCTGTTTGATATGTTAAGTTGATAACAAAGTTCATATACAACCTGTGTGTACAGTGACACCTTTAATACAATGATCGTGAAATGGCCTTGTTTCTGTTCTGTGATAATGTGGAAGAATTGACAGTATGACCCAGGTCACCAGCCGGGTTCTAAAGATTTGAGTGGATGATGTATGGGGCTCATTGAAGCTTCCAGTTCACACCAGGTTGATCAATGCTCTGTGGATCTGAAATCTGTTTGGGGAAGATTTTTCAGAGCAGATATCTGACAAATAGGTCCATCTAGCTCCCACATGTGGTGAGAAATCAGGTTATATTACTGTGTGATTGGAATGCCATGAGGATTTTAGAAAAAACTCCAGCCCATTGTTAGATTGTGATTGAAGTTTCAGTTTAAGTCAATAACAAACCTTTGGAAAGTATGTAGTTTGAAACTTTGGGTAATTACTGGCAGATTCTTGTTATTCTTAGCCCTGAAGCATTCTCCACAGGAATGCCAAAATTACCCTGCCTCCTGATTAGAAGAACTCTTCTTCAGTAGAAAGAATTTAATGGGAACATTAGCCTTTTGACAGTTTGCAGATGATAAAGAGGATTTAGTGTTAGCTGGAAGCTGTTATCCACTGTAAGATAAGAGAGAGAGGAAAGTCAGTACTCAAGATGAGTCCTAGTATCAACGTACTGTTGTCTGTTCAGTTTTCATTTCGGTATAAGTAATTGTGGGTCTTCACATACTTAGTAAACAGCAGAGCTACTTGTTGTGAAGTGTTAATACAGGCAAGTTGCACGATAAGAGATCCCACAGATACCAATCCGCGAGATTGTCCTAGAGATTTAAAAATGATGTATTGATAAAGGTTGCAATTTCCCCATATAAGTAAGTGATGTACGCAGGCACAGGGATGGTGGGGGGGGGGGATGGGGTGAATTAAAAGAGTATGCCATGCCACATGGTAGTATGCAAATAACAGTGATCACTGCATGGATTTCACAATGCATACTGTACACTATTTATGCAAAGGGAGTGCCTTAGCAACCATCAATCTACTATATACATTGATGTTACAGACGTTGACCACCGTTTCCTCTTTGTTGGAAACCATAACTAAAAGTTGTTTTTGTAAGAGGTGTTTATTACACTCATTTCTTTACTTGATGCAAGTATTTGCACAGGATTTTCCCATTTCTTTTTTTTTGCAAAGAGGACAATTCTTGCAAGTTTATTCAGGACGTGATGTAGCAACAAGGAGATACTGTATGAAAATACTTCTTGCATTCAAATCATTGAGGAAGCAATATAAGAGTTTATATGTATTCGAAAATGCTTTGCAATCTGAATATCGAAACCAAATCCTACACTTTTAGTTCAGAACTGAGAATGTTTAGGGTTAGGTCATGGAGATACAAAAACAGGAATTCAAGAGCAATTTTAGGAATGAGTCAGCATGGTAGAATTTACAATAATCTCTGTTCTATACCAAGATTCAAAGTAATGCAATTCCTAAAATTTTGTCCAATTCTACCACATAATTTATCATTACGACCACTTGATAGGGGAATGAACGGTACTGGTTCCAGGGATGTGAGGGGGGGGGGTGGGAACTAAACAGTTTTCAGAGAGAGTGAGTGACACTGTAGTTCAGAATTTAGAAACCCAGCTACAGTTGTTGCGACTTTCTCTTCTACGTCAAGGCTTAAAACTTACCGATAATTTATCCATGACACACCTCAGTAATACTCGAAATTGAGCATTTTGTTGTACAGTACTACTAAGTTCTAAGTGTATGTTACAGTACTCAGGGTGCAATAGAGCCCTTGTGTTCCTGCCAATCATAAAAGAACAAGTAGACTAATTTACCCTCTACTGCAACAAGACAAAGGTTAATTGTCTATATATTGTATGGTCTGTCCACATTCCATTTAGATTGACCTCAAGCACAGGTGAACCTTCAAGACCTTTAATTTGCCAAGTACAGCACTCACTGTTTGTTGTGTGCAGGGGTGGTGTACTGTAACCCATGTAGATTACTGTACAGTACAGTGCTACCAGGGAGTTGTTCAATAACAACTCCCTGGTGCTACACACTATACAGTTAGTGTGCATGCAATACAGCATGACCTACCAGGTTTAATAGCCTGCATGCCTGCCTGACCTTCTACAGGTAATGATAGCCTGACCTTCTACCAGTAGGTTTTTGGAAAATTTGACAACATTTTGTTTATCATGAAAACCAATTTGACATCCCTCTGCTGTACTAGGTAGCAGCTTTACAAGTCCAGGGGCAAGTTAATCATTATATTCTAAAGATCTTGATGAGATAAATTTCTGACTGATTCATACTGAATAATAGGTTTGGCATTTGGCAGGTCACTAATATTGGCTTACATACTAATAGAGAGGTCTGATTTGATTGTTGACCAGTTCCTTTTCTTCCTTGTGAAGGTCAGGACTACAGTTCAGCCTGTGGTCAGTTTTTGAAAAGTGCATGAAATTTAACTGGTCAGCAGTACTGTGTTACAGTTATACATGTACTGTAACATGTGGTAGTGATTTAGTAAATGTGTAAAATGTGAAATGTGTGATTTAGTAAATGTTTTATGTGCTAGGTGAGATATATCTGTGCAACTGATGTTTGTGTCCTTTGTCAAGATCGGAAAAAAGGAAAGAAACAAAAACAAACAAACACTTCGCAAATTCTTCATAGGAGGTCCTTTTGTAATTTGTATGTCTATCATTCAGAACCCCTCAGACCGCTGACCACATAAGTTTTCAGATGTGTCAACTATTTCGGTATACGAAAAATTACTATTAATTTCACAATTGTAACCCCCCACTGAAAGCGGGCCAGTCCATAAAACATTTACTGGCTAAAGTTAAATTTCCACTTACATTTTCCAGAAATTAATACAAAAGCAATGTTAAGTTTGCACTGGCAGAAAAATGCCAACTGTGCCTTTTTTCTAGACAATGGCAAACAGCAAAATCCATTGACATAGCCTTAATTTGGAGACTTTTGCTGTTTTCTGGTACCTAGACAACAACTGTGCTAATGTTGGTGAAGATACTTGTACTTCAATAGAAATTGCCCAGAGATTTCTTTTGATTTTGATAAAAATAGATTGTAACATTAGAGTATACTTATATCTTTACCTAGGTAATTCCGTAAAAAAAAACACACTCAGGAAGTTTATTGTTTATTGTTAATGGATGGAGTTCATTTCATAATGAGTACAATTTTTGTTGGTTTAAACTTGTAAACTGTGCCATAATACCACGCCATGCTTTTACGAAAATACGTCAATTAGAGGATTAAAGAAAATGGTTTAGAACAGGAAGTCAGGTACACGTTCCACCATCATTTGGACATGACCTTAAACAAAGCACTCATTAAGAGAAATAGACAACGGATGTGGACAATTAACCTGATTATTGTTGAGTCCTTGCCGGAGGCAGAAAGAGTCTGCAATGGTGATAGCCGGCTTGTGTGTGTATGTGACACTTGCTTGTGAATGATGGTAACTCAAATAGGTTTTGTGACAGATTAACTTCATACTTGGAAGGTGGATCCATCTTATTGAGTACAAGAAGTTAAGAACCCTGTATTCTTTTGTGTGAAGTTCAAAGGTCATTTGAGGTCAACGGAGGTACATTCTGTACGGCTGTGTAAGACCAGGGAGTTGTTATGGAACTCCCTGGTAAGACTACAATTTCACGAGATTATTGTCAAAAGACAGAATAAAAAAAAGAGGGGGGGAGGGGGAGCATAGTTCTCTGTGTAATAACAATATTTGTTTTAATAATATGCTAAGCAAGTGCTATAAAAACCGAAGCTTATTTTGCCAAAGAATGTTTTGTGGCAGTAGATATAGATGTTCCTTTTTCTGATAGGTGTAGGGTAGAACAGTTTTAAGAGGGTGGACCAAACTTCAAGGTTGTACAAGCTTTGACTTTATTTCAGTAGTAATACTTGTAAAATGTTTTGTTAAGGCTTGGCTATTGTGTCCTACCCTTAGTACTGAACTGGAGTGTTTACACCTCCACTTTAAGAGATGTGTAATGTAACCACTTTAAGCACTTCAATGATTAGAAGTAGAGTATTATAGTATTTTTCAATGAAGGTATAAATCCTTTGAAGTTTCCCTCCCAGACTGCTTTATTTATACATTCCAGTCTCCCAGATGGCCTTTGTGCCATTCAGGCTATGAAGTCTGTATATGAGGATGTTGTTCTAGGTCTAGAGTGAACTAACATCCCCCTTATGTAAAGGTTTGTTTACCGCTAAATAACAAACTCAGTGTAAGCAATCAATAAGACAGCCTCTCAACAACAGACCTCATAAACAGTAATGTCAGACCCTAACACATTGTCATATAGCCTGGCTTGAAGCTGTTATTGTCATTCTGAGTTGCTGAAATTACCAGCTAGCTTCAGCACAGTTGCATAATTCTAGTGAAATTACTGCAATTCGTCTTTACCCGTACATACACTTTACTAGTGCGCTTTCCCAAATACAGATCTATTGTATTAACTGGTAACATTGTCACACGGTGTCTTACCAGCACCCACCCATCCCCCACCCTCACCATTCACGACACTCTTCGGGTCAAGTCTCCCACCACCTCTTCGTTTGGAACCTAGCCAGTTTCAATGGTATCTGTTGGGAAGTGATATTACAGATCTATTGTATTGTAACACTTTCCTCTGTGAGTAGCTCTAGCCAGCCGATTCAGGGTTCTTGGCCTAAGATGTTGTATTGTAAGTGGCCAGAGAATGAAGATGTACACAAAATAAATCCAGAGAGGTGATGGTATTTTTAACAGCAATATATTGAAAAGAACTTCTTACAGTAAGGTTAAGTGTGTTGTACTGGATATGTGGTACAAACTTGAGGCTACGTGGCCCTGAAGCCTACCATAAGAGTGTTTCGTCCAACAGCAACCACAGTATAGACTGTTCTGTCCCTCCCAGGTAATGCATTTTATATAAATCCCTTTACAATACGTGGAAATACCACATGTATACAAATGATGAACTTTACCTTACAACTTAGCTTCAGACATAATACACAAATATTACAGTGCATTCCTACCATCCCCAAACAATTGTACTCCTTTACAGAGATGAATGTGATCACATGAGTATCCCTAGAAAATATCACATGTGTTACATCACAATCCCAGGATAAGCCTGATACCACATGCCGATCCATAGGAACAGCCCCAAAAGCCATAATCTGCAAACAATTACAACTGGTTTACTTAATGCCAGGAGAGATAACTCCTATATAATTCCAAGGGGATTTAAACTACCACAATGGTTCCACACCGTCCACACAGAACTCCCATTGCTCCACAACTTTACAGTAACAGCGTTATAGTATTATCTGGTAACATTGTCGCATTGCGTCCTGCCAGCACCAACCCATGCCCCACCCTCACCATCCCCGACACTCTTCAGGGTTAAGTCTCCCACCACCTCTTCCTTTGGAACCTACAGTAGCAAGTTTCAATGGTATCAGTTGGGAAGTGACATTTTTGTTAGTAAAAGCAACCAACTGCTCTAATTATTATGGCAACCTCTTAGGGTATTTTAAAGATCTTACAAACAGGACTGGAATATTGTACTGTTCACTTTGGAGAGATGTATTGTTTTGTGCCCCTGACTATGACTAACCATGTATTCCTTTAAAACAGTGTGAACACTGAACTGTGCTTGAGGTGTTACTATGACAAGCAATCTCATCTCTTGCCCATGGCACGAATCTAATACTCAATTAAAACCATCCCTATAGCCTCGGTGACTAATGACAACAGCCCTCAGGTGAATATAAATGCTGACAATTGACCTGAAGACTCGTAAATATGAAAGATTGCAGTGTTCCCGTAATTTCATTTGGTAGCTTTAACAGCTTCACCGTCTTTTTAATCAAGTTTATCTTATGGCAAGATTACTATTTTATCATGTGAGTCACTTTATAGTGTACCCAGGCTACTCATAGGTTTTAATTCAGGGATTAAATTTTGAATCAGGTTTAGCTTAGAACAATGCTTTACACAATGGCGAAGTTGCTACGCGAATAAACAGATGTATAGCCTTTGTTTAACACAAAATTTTAATAGTTTTTTATGTTATTATAAAGAACAAAAATGATGTTCGATCACCTCAAAGATGCCATGCAACGTGCACACACTAAGATCAATGCAGTAGTTAGATAATCTTGTATCGTACGATAACCATTGATTCATTACCATTCTTCTACATGAAAGGCCTTGTATTGGCCCCAAATTTTAGCATGGTCAAATTGCTAGCAATTTTTTACAACACTCTTTCCTTGCAGTTCTGCATAGATGCCCAAGTTTCTTGCAGACATTGAGGAGTGTTGAATTAGGCAAAAACATGTTTCAGTCAGGAAAAAAAAAAAAAAAAACTGTGTGGTACAGTACTTAGTAAAATGCATGTGGACGCTGGAACATGAGTGACCGTTGCTTGACTTTACTAGCATATTTGGGTGCTAGTTCTAATGATCTTTATACCTTCAAATGACCAAAAGGTTGATAGCTGCAAAATACATGCTTGACTACAGCACAGTACAGTCCAGAGTAGTGCACACTATACACAACACTACACAGAACACACCTTCACTGCATATGTACAGAGTAAGAAGTGAAAGGGGAAATCTTGCACAACTCCTACGTAGTACTACACACAAGATGAGACATACTGTACTTCACCTCATTGTGCAGTATACAATAGATCTAGTGCTTAATCTACTACATTGCATAATCTCAGTACTAATTCTGCATGCAATAGACTGTCGAACTGTACCTGAACTAGTGATATCCTTAGCAGAAGAATCACAACTTGAGATTCAAATGTCTCATTTGGAATCAGGTTACCCTATATGGTTCATGTGCTGTTTATTATCGGTTGAGGTGATCATGTAACCAGACCGTGTCTCATTACTAACAGTGTACAGACTCTCTTGAACCTTTCACTGAGATATTTCTTCATTCCTTTCTGTTTCACTTCAAACTTCCTGATGGATTTATTTAATGTCATTGTTTTTCTCATGAATACACTA
>KN884926.1:41201-52808 GCA_000934455.1 Apostichopus parvimensis | reverse complement strand
AAAAATTTTCTTGTACGCTCCGCGCCAACCGATGGTGGCGCTCCGCTCAGATAGTCGTGCCTACAACTTAGAAAATCCTGGCTACGCCCCTGTCTTAGATGAATTAAAATTCAATTGGTTAACATGAGGGGAGGAATTTTAAAAAAAATTGATGAATACAGTAGATCCCTTTTGATATATATGATCCCATCAACAAATCTTAGACTTGTTTGATTTTCTCTACAGGAGTTGATTCTATTCCTAAATATCACAATGAACCACAAAATCTTTCAAACTTGCAGCGTCAGTTTGCAAAAATATGAATATAAAATTTCCAAAAAAAGAATGAAGAGAAAAATTAAAAAGGAAGAGAAAAAAAAAGAATAGATATCTATTTGGTGGGTTTTGAACTAAAAAGGGAAAAATAATTCATACGATAAAACTTAATACTGGCACCGTCGTTATGGATAGGAAAAGCAATTCTCGTGATTGAATATAACTGGAAGATGTGTGTTATATATATAGATAGACATATTTATTTATTCTATGCGTATAACTGCATAAATTTGTATCCTTTCCTTGTGTATGGGTAGGTATGCGTTTTGAAAATCAATACCGAGTGGGATTCAATAGCTGCATAATGAGTTCAAAATATGAATTATCACCCTCTTCCACACCCCCTCCCCCCCCCATCTTAACCGCTTAAAATATATATACATATATATATATAATTTGTGACATAAATGTGATCATTTTGGGTGAAAATAGACACTTTTTTTTTGACTCAGAGAACGAATCAAGTCTGTGGATCTTGAGATTGTGTTAGAAATTCTCAAAGATTAAAAAGGAATGGACTTGACCTCAAAGTGACCCCTGTTGCATCTCTGGAGAAATACTATCATTCGAAAATAATATTCAGTTAAGACCCCATGCTGTTTCCCCTCTTTCTAATTTTAAGTTTAATTTATCATTTTTACTGTCAGTTTGGATTTGTGTCCTGTGCTGCTGGAGGCACATTGTCCTGATGAGTGACCGCAAACTATAAACCGATTACATAATTATTAAATCAATCAAGAGAATTGCTATGAGAAAAAAAAAATTCTTGAAGGAATACAAACTAATGAATATTTATTGCATATGAATACTCATCACATAACCATGTATGACACCCCTCCCCCTATTTATTTATTTATTTATTGATTTTTTGGGCAAATGCATATTCTTTCGCTTTGGTTTGATTCGATGCAAACAACTATTATGTCGTTATTTTTCTTTGTCGCATAAAAGTCACAATATGTCTCTTCAAAGCTACCAAGTTGATCTTCAGAGTAAGTTATAAGTACGGTAAAAAAAAATTAACAAACTGGAGAATATTGGATTTGTATAAATTAAAACGGCAAAGTCTGTAAAACAAAAGGGTAACAACATAGGGTTCATATTTTAGTCCAATGTTTAGGCCGTCTTAAGATCCAGAGGTGGAAACGTTGACTAATCTGTTTTAGTACATCCAAAGTTTTGGTGTAACTCTAATCCATACTGTTGATAAGCTTCCTGTATTTAACGATAAACACAATTACAACATGAGAATACTTTATACTAACCCGTTTAAAAATTTATAAAATACAAAAAAGTTGTCTTGGCAGTGGGGGGGGGGGGGGGGGAGAGGAATGTGTCTCTGAATAAGTTTTGGCCCCATCTCTTCCTCTCCCCTCCTTTGATTCTCTTCAAATAGTAAATTGTTTACAATACAAAGCAATATATTTTCCGTTCTTAATAACTTTTATTTATTTTGATAATCTACAATCACAGCAAGGTGTCTTGGATAATTCTGTTGAATTCTTTTGATAAAGTTCTTGGCTTTCCAGCACAATGTCCTTTCTCTCTTGCAATTCTATTTAAATGTAATACTGTTAAAGACACAAAGCAAAATAATTTTTTTTTTCAAAGATTAATAGCTTCAATTTGTTCTTTGGCCATAATTCCCTGTAATGAAACGACTTACGATTATAAAAATGGATATTATTACAAAGGGTCCTTAAATAGACCATTATCATGAATTTCTTAAAATATTTGATCAAAGAAAGAAGTCAGTATCAACATTGTTCTGGTCTCCCAGACAATGAAGAGTGTTTAATAACTTAAGACATAGAAGGGATCTTAGATATGATTTTTAATGATGTCATGGAATACAACTTTATGAAGCAAGGTAGGTTGCATACGAGGATAAATGTTTCATGATGTAATGCCCATTACAAATGCAGTTTAATGGCTTCAATGGATGGTTCGGGCCAAATTTTCATTCCCTTGCCCCCATCTTTCCGTCTTCAACCCTCCTGTTTTAACCCCGGTAAGGAAGATTACCCAGGTGAGACTCTTGTCATCAACCGTTATAATTTCTTGCTTGCTAAAAATACCAAAATACTTCTCACAAATTCTCACACGGATAGTTTTTAGTAAACTTTTAATCTCTGCAACCAACCAGTCTCTCCCATAAGTAGTAATACACTCAAATTTTTAGCAAAACACTATATATATACTGGACTAACAGTACGTTCCGTGGCTAGCCAGCCTGCTGGAATAGTGGGTACTGGTAGGTAAGTATATATCAAACGACAGCAAATACTCTTTTTCCATCTGATCCAACACTCCTTCGGCAAACAGCCATCTACTGAATGAAATGTTAGTTGTGTGTCCCATTCAGATCACAATCCAATGACATTTCTGCCAGCAGTACCAATGAATACCTGTTCCCATAGACACACATCCTCTCTCCCAGACTCTGATCAACTTAAGGGACCAGCATCTGATCTTCTGTTACATGTCGTGTAACAAAATTGACCGGCAGCATCGTCGGGAATCGTTTTCCATGACAACGGTTGCAACCCACATGACTTTGGTTCTTCTTTCCCCGAAATGTTCTAAAATGTTGCTACTCTATGCCGACGACAGATCAGCCATTAGCAATGTTGGGAACATGGGTATCCCTCATGGTTTCGGCGACCCTCAGCAATCACTACCGGCTGAATGGTAGTAACGTGTCTGGCCTGAAGTGTACTCCATCGTTGTGCCTCGGTGATGCCGCAAGACCGTCGGGTCAGCTGTTATCGTGTTTTTGAATACATCCGAATTAAGAGATGAAATGTTGCAGCATATCGTATCTTCTCAAAGACACTAGGCATTTCTCGAAACCTACGGTAATGAGTGTAGACACCGTTGGAATATACGTCAACCAGCCAGCAGTGTGGGAGGACCCAGACGAGAGGTATCAGCGATTAGTTATTTCTCCTTTCAAAGGGAGACCACTCTCAGCAGACTGTATCTACAGAATGAACCTGTACCTGAGTCCTCACTCTATGTGATTTCCTTGGAAGTACTGTTTGAGGAGGTGGGTCGATCTTAGGAATAGTGATGGGCCCGCTGCCGCAGGTCGCCGCGTCGCTCTCGCAGTCCAGTAACGACGTAAACGCAGACGGGGACTCTGCCCGTGGCAGGTGGACCACGCCCGGAGGCGGGTCCACCATTTGGTGTTTCGGCGCCACCACGATGGGTTCGGGCTCCACGTAGTGGTATTCGCTGTCTTCGTGAGGTGTCATGGTACTGTAACCGTGGTCACTCTCACTGGGGGCGTTGGGATGCCTTCTCCAGATTCTGATGCCCCTCCTCGGTGCCTGGTGGTAAGGGTTCGGTGGTTCTATAGCAGCCAGAGCAATGTTACCCTGTCCATCTGTAGAAACAGGATATTGTACAAGGTCGGTTACTCTTAAAGAAAAATAATTCTGGAACGTCACATGGAATGAACTTGTACCGAGTTAACAAATATTGCCAAAGAAGACGGGAACTAATATATTGGTGAACAGTATTCTTTACTGGATCAAATCTTTAAATGTGTCTTTCGATAGAGTGAAAACTTAACGAAAAGCAGCAGGGCCAGAGAATGATAGCATGTAACCATTGAACTATCTAACACAATTAGTAAAGGTTTACAGTTTTTGAAGCGAGACTCTGTGCTGATGCTCAAATGACTGATACTAAAGAAATGATTCTGTTTATAACAGTAACTTATGGGTAGAATTGATGAACAGGCCATAGACTTAAAGGAAATATATATAAAGACAAGATAACTGCTCAGATGTAAAAATAATTTGAAATAAATTCTGTGAAATGTGACATTTCAGGAGTAACTAGATTCATGGTTTTATTACGACGCTATAACAATCAGTGAGGTCACAATTTTACTGGGTTGATTCAATGAAGGAGGCAATCTCTACTGAACTATGCTACCACCAGGTATGCTTCACTTTATAGTTCCTTGAAGACGATGACCTTCTGGCTTACAGGTCGCCCTTAATCGTACTCACATCTTCCCCCTCCTGGAGGGTTTCCGTGGTCATCTCCATCTTGTCCCTCTATCACGGCTACGTTCTCTGTCGATACGTTGACCCGGACGGATGCGTGGGAACCGTGGTGGGCCAACTCGCTCTGACGACGAGCCTCTTTATGTATGTGGTGGCAGTAGACGTAAATGACCAAGATGAGGAAGGTGACGATACCGAGCAGGGCCCCAGCTACTGACCCTATATGGGACCCTGGTCCATGGTGGTAGGGGTCCTTGCTAAAATCTGCCGGAAGAAAATCAGATATCGATGACAGCGATATCTACCTAAAGGAGAACCGGCGACATACCGAGTACCGGATCAAACTTGCTGATTTAAAATTTAATTTCAATTAAAATTAAGATTTAAAGACAGTGTGCGGCATAAACTTGAATCTATGTTACAATCTGGTGGTACATAGCAGAACCACTAAGAAGAATATAGGGGTACCTGGAAAGGGAATCTACAACGTAAATCTCTTAATCGAGAAAAAGTTGCAGAAGAAACAATCAGGATAGTCACAAAAGTCACAGATTTGCAAACATAACGATAAAATCATTTCTTCAAATGTTTGGTAGCCCCAAATTTCTTTTGGTGGTATTTGGATATAAAGGATTAATAAGGTTGAAAATTACATGACTTGGTAAAAAAATGAACTTTATATAACTTTAAAGAGATGATCTGGAAGGTGGAGGTACTGGTTGTTTGATCTACTATTAAGTTACACATTGTTACGTACCGTAGAATTTAGGGTTCACCTTTGTACCCCAATTGTTTGCATATTAACTTACTTAATGGGTCCTGATATGGTGTAGCAGCACCGACGACACCACCAAAGCACTCTATCTGGCTGGCACAGTAGGGCTCCCTCAAAGCTTTGTTATCACTCCCTATTACGCACCACTCACAGTTGAGGACTCCGAAGCATGAACTGATAATAAAATAAATAATATTATCAGATAAATTTAAACAATATATATATATATATATGTATATATATATATATATATTTTTTTCAAAGTAAAAAATATAAAATGAGTATATATTTCAGCAATTACATCTGGTGGTGGAGGTTGGAGGGGGGGGGGGGGGGGCTGGGCTGACAGGGATAATGGAAAGGTAGGCTGAGAATAAAGGAATGACACTAACTCCCACCTGGTTCTTATTGGGTGGGGGGTTGGGGGGGGGGCTGACAGGGATAATGGATAGGTGGGCTGAGAATAAAGGAAGGACACTTACTCCCAACTGGTTCTTCTGGTGAGGGTGGGGAGAGGGGGCTGGCAGGGATAATGGAAAGGTGGGCTGAGAATAAAGGACACTTACTCCCAACTGGTTCTTATTGGGTGGGGGTTGGGGGGGCTGACAGGGATAATGGATAGGTGGGCTGAGATGAAGGAAGGACACTTACTCCCAACTGGTTCTTCCTTTACACTTGGTATCTGTACACTGTTTTAAGTCATCTATGAGGCTCTCGGGTAATTCTGGTAGAGAATCATCTTCTTCTTGTCCGGGGCACGCAGGATTCCTGGAAAAAACCACAGAAATGGCAATCAGACAGTGTAACATGAATATTCATAATTATTCCTTCCACAACTAGTGCAATGGAATCAACTATCTACACAATTTTGCATTGATTTTAAGGGATTGAATTTTTTAAGGGATGGTGGTTTCTGAGCAAAGTGAAACACTTAACACCGGCTTGATACCTGCCAAAAAGATGCAACGACTTTGAAATAATTCCAGAAGAGTGAAATAGTCAAGCATTCCCACAAAGTAAACTAAGAATCATTGCGATGATCTCCTTCTTGGGTTCTATCTATACATGGGGCAAAGTAAATTCCATCAAGAAATACAGAATTTCAGTAGATAATGCACACGTACGCTCAGTTTACAGTCACAGATCGTTGGCCGTGCGACATATACGTCAACCAGCCAAAGATCTGGTTTGAAAGTATTTTTTAAGGGCCGTGACATTATGCTGAAAATTGAAAAACACTCTCGAGTCAACTGACTGACTATTGGTCGAACATCTGTGGAGACGCAATGTGCAACAAAGTCACAAATATTGTGTGTGAACCTTTACACAGTTGGAAAGTTATATTGCCATAAAGGAACATCAGAAGACTGATGTGGATATAATGAACAATTCTTGAAGGAGATTTAATAATGTATTCTTTACACTGCTTAATAAACACTCAGTGATTAAATCAGCTTATTTCCTCTTCCCTGTTATTTATGTTTTGTTTTTGTTTACTTTATTTCTATTTATTTTGCATGTCTTGAGTTCCAGATTTTGGATCGATATGTGAGTTTTATATCTCTTATCTTCTTGTGATTGTTACTACCTGAGAAAACACCTACAGGAAACACGGAATCAATTACACGGCTTGGCTAAAGAAAATAACGCAAGAATATTGATACCAGGATGGGATTTTCAAAAGGCCTTAACTGGATACAATAAAATCATATGGATTTAACATGACATGACCCATACATGTATTTAAAGAAGCTAGCCTGCCAGTTTGCCAGCTAGGAATGATTTGAATTTGACAGCATTTGCTGAGAAGGAATTAGAGCGAGGCAAGAAAAGGAAAACTTCTTAGACAAACGTAAGAAGTTATTTGTTAGTTTAAGAACGAAAGAAAAGGACACTTTTAAGTGCAAAAGAAATCAGTACTGGCAAACATGCATAGACAAGCATTGATGGCTATTGAAACAAGATGAGTTGTCATTTTACTAAGTAATAGATAACTTCCATGTCACTCTACAGAACGTCTGATGTCATTATCACAGGGTACACCTTTTATATGAGGATTAACCAAAGGGGGTAGGAGGTAGAGGGAGGCAGAGGGAGTAGGGGTATGGGGAGAAGGGGTATGGGAGGGATGAGGGGGTATAGGGAGGGAGGAGTGGGAGGGAAGAGTGGTATGGGTATGGTACAGATATTGGTGGAATTTGTGATGTCATGATGTAAAAGGCAGACCTTTAACATGTAGAATAACAGAGGCAATGGGAAAAGGGGCAGGGGTGGGGGGAGGGTAGGTTTTGATATACCGATGGTGGAATTGACTTACTTGTCTTCATCTTTCACTAGGTCACCTGAGCAGGGGTCAAGCCTGAGGTCACATTCACATGGACATTCACACTCCGCCTGTTCCATCCGATTGCAATTCAGGCAAATACGATCACTCTGTGAAGTAGAGAGAATAGATAATATACTTGGTTAGCCGGGAATATACAAGATATTTTCCTTTTTCGATTGACCCTCACATTTACATTTGTCTGTACAGTTCAGTGGAAAGGAAAAGGTGACATAGGTGTTTTAATTACTGTAAATAAACTGGTGACCCGGTCCATCGGGCAACTCATAGAAGGACGCTTTGTTTTCCCAGGAGAATAATAACCGAGAAGAAAACCGCAACAAAAAACGGCCTCAAATTGCTGCTGACCGCAGCGCTCAGCTACCCTTACCATGCTACAGGGACAGAATTCAGTGATGGTGTCACACGTCTCGTTCACGATGCCCACAAACGCATTCGTTCCCGAGATCCCTGTCATCTTGTACAGGATGCAGTGTTCGCTGTTATGTTTGTTGGAGAGCAAACCTTGGAAGCTGGTATTGAATGAGTAGTACCGCTGGATGGTCCCGTTCAGGTAACTGTTACACTGTAACTTCTGGACAAATTCACTCTGGTAGAGGAGGTCGTTGGATATGCTGACCTCCTAAATAAAAAATGGGGGGATAGAAGAAAATAGGTAAAGAAGGAAATTAATATCAGAATGCAACATTTCCACTATTATTACTCACACAAATACCCAATACTAGCATACCGCCCATATGGTTCATTTGCCAATTTTTCCTTTGCTAAGATACCAAGGTGGAGAAAGTATGAAAAAAAAATCTAATGTTATATAGTAAAACCTTTTTAACACAGGAACATTCTACTTAGTTAACCTGGGGTCTTCCCAAAAGTACACATAAGGTTTGCAAAAATATTTTTGGTACTGGAGTAAAAAGTTACTGCTTAGGGGAGAACCAAAGCATAGCCACCACCAACAATTTGTCAGTCTAGAATGTGGATTATCCAATTATGTCTCAGAATGGTCAGAATGTAACAAAGTTTTAACCACATCCAAAATGGTTAAATTTCCTAAAGTCCTCCAAAATGAACCCCCTCCCCTCCCCCCAAAAATAAACTCCCTTAATGAACAGACAGCTGTTGGTATGTCTCGACATATTCTCACTTCAATTGTGATTTTATTTTGTTCACATGCAATGGATGTAGGATAGAGGGGAGGGCAGTCTTACTACATACCTTGTGTGTTATATGTTGTTGTTCCACAGGGGCCTTGTGTATCGGTTCCACCATGTGAGGGTGAGCCACCAGATACCCTTTGTTGTCCATTATAAAGCACCTACCAAATTGGAAAAGTACATCAATTGAATAACTTCAGCAGATTAAAAAATCATAATAATTTGAAATTTGAAGTCACAACTAATCTGGTTACAAATTATCTGGTTGCAAATTTTTCTCTTACTAAGTTAAAATGCTTGAACACTTTCAACTATTAATTTCCTGATGAAAACCCAGTTCTCATTTGTCACGAGACATTTTTTTCCTGCTTCACGTTCCGATGTCAATCTTTCAGATTGACACACTATTCTGATTGTATTTTTTATTATTATTATTATTTTGTTTTAATGAGACCGAGTCTTGGCCTGTACAGTACCTTATATTCTTCTCCAAGCAAACAGGCAGTGTATCCACAAGTAACTTATACAGATACTGCAGTGTTACATCAATGGCCATGATGGCCGCAATAGGATCAGCCTCAGTGTGGGTACCAGCCGAACTGTCGAAGAAAAACAAAAAATGAGACCCTCGTTAAGTACAGACTACCACCATCAGGGAGATACATTACAACTAGAACAAAGTTTTGTCTCGACTTATGGCTTTATCTGGATTATAAGGACTCTTACAATAAATTGGATTATCCAAATGTAATATCCACCACCTCATTCTGTAGTGTATCCTACATACTACTAGATATGTATTGGTCACTAGTCAAATATTTCTGTTTTTATCTGATTTATGCTCTGGTTTACATATAACACAAAATGGGTAGAACAGAGTAAAAGAGAGTAAACAAGGAAGGATTCTACTTCGGTTCTGTATTTCACATTATGGAACCGGCAACCGGATAACCGGGAAACCGGTTACATTGACAAAATAGCAAAACTACTACACCACAGTGTAAGAATCTGGATTATCATGATTTTTTTATTAATATCTCAGACAACCTTCAGGTCTGTTCAGGTTGGGATAATTTTGGTTTATAATTTTTAATAAATATCTTTCTTACAAACTTAAAATCTATATATTTTTTACAGTAACATGTGGAGTATGACAGCAGACTAAATGCCAGCTGTATTGTGGGCAGATTTCAGCATGCACAAAATGGCTACAGGTTTCCAAACATATTATTTAATTCAAAACGCAAAGAATGTAAGTTAACCTGTCATATTAACAGTCATCAGGGTAGATTGGTCAGTTAATCTCAAAGATAAGCGGTAATATTGACAGTTAATCTGATGGGTTATAATGGGAATAATTGGTTAACTTTTAAGTTACTTGGTGGTTAAGTTGGCAGCAAATCGTACGCTCTCACGAGTATCCCAATGGAACCAATTATGATTAAAAGAAATATGAACATATGTCCTCAAATTCTCAGGAGAGGGCAATATGACATGAAGTAAAGATTGACCATAGGTGACCAGTTTTGTATGACTTTCTAGCATAACAAAGAGTTATGCAGATAACCTTTAAAATGATGAACTTGTATCTATTTGTGTTTATCTGATAGAATCTTCCAGATAAACAAGAAAGAAATAAGAAAGAAAATGAATACAAACACATTGTGAAGAGCTGTTAAATTCCTTCATTTGCTATGAGAGTTGCTTTGTTTCACAGACAGAGAATTTTTGGAGCACATTTTTAATGGTCCAGAAACTTAATCCATATTCACAATTTGAAGGAAAAAAGAATTTTCAGTTAAGAAAAGCTAACGAGAGAATAAAACTGTGTCATGTTCTCATCAGAATTTCAACCTATAGCTTTCCAATAATTCACTTAATGAATCACTTTATTTTTATCTCCTTATTCATTTTAAATTCAGTAATAACTTGACATAGATGACAACTCACTTTCCGTCAAAGATTGTTGTGCTGATGGTAACGATGTAACCTGCTCCCCCTATGTCTAGATACGGAGATGAGAGTGTGATCAATCCAGGGTTGTTTTGTGCTTCTTTATACCTGAAAGGAATCAACATATTGCATATAAAACACACATTCTACACACACACACATATATATATATATACATATATAATGAATAATTACAGCTCAGATAACCTCTTAAAGTGGTCATTCTGTCTACACTAATAATAATAAAATTGACATTTGATATAGCGCAATTTCCATGAAAAATGCTCAAATGCGCTTTACAAAAATGTAATAGTAGGCCTAGACTAATCCTAATCATGAAAAATCATAAAAGTTTACCCATAGACTTCGTTAAACATAGAGGTTTTTAACTTAGCTTTAATTGACTTAACAGAAGTGGACTGTCAGGTTCAGAAACACCAGGGGTACACTCTGTAAAATCATAACATGTGTGTAATACGCCCTTATTGACAGTCATAGACAGCCTATCATAAGCATTCACACCAGTAGAATCACTGTGGCTAAAGTGGTACAGACTTTGGTCTGTGACACAAAGGTAAAGGGTTTGAATCCTACCATCGCCTGATGAGTCCCAAAATGACGAAACCGGTCTTGAAGTGCAATTTTTCTGGTGTGTTGATCTTCAATAATATATATACAGTAAAATATAAAAGACTTCAAGAAATATAAATTTCTAGCTTCAGCTTTCAAATGCAATGTCTGAACGACGTCACAATCGTGGAAGACCGCAATAGGCACAGGGTCAGGGGTTATCACTTCACCAGACTACACCGTCTGCAGGCTAAATTTTACTCTTGGTATTTCAGAATCAAACAGAATAGAAAAGATATAAACTGAGGGGATCTTCTTTATATATTTTTTCTCATGATCCCCAAACACTCAATGTTTTAACATTGATAGAGAAAGCTCTAAAGATACTGTTTACTCTTCTAGTAGACATACCATGATCTTCGTGAGGGGTCAAAGGTCTTAGCTAGTAGCGTTCCAGGATACATCCATACCACTCCA